>KN886406.1:12363-24439 GCA_000934455.1 Apostichopus parvimensis
TTTTCGTTCAGCTGTGGTATCTGCTTGTAACTGGTACTATAGGGGAAATATCAAAGATTAAGATGATAACACCATTCCTGTTTCACATAAAAAAAATTTTGATTGCCTGTTACTGGTATTCCCAAATGGTAGCCTCTCTAAAAACTATCTATAGGTCGTGACCTTATGCCAGGGGAGCCACAGTTGAATTGTACAGAACAGTAAGGCATATTCACAGGTCCAAAATCTGATATTAGATCTGGGAATAGGAGGGTCTTCGGTTTAAGGAAAATGGCCTAGCAAATTGATACAGTAGTTTCATTTGATGGAGGGGGCTGAAAATGTGGATAATGTGTGCTGGTGCCTTATGTGTAAGTGTGAGCTTGGATTGTGAAAGGCCCCCCTCCCCCGGGGGTAAGTGTTTAAGAGACTAAAACCCCTGAGGTCTTTTGGCTTTCATTATTTCCAGAGCTCATAAGTTTGGAGTTACTGTAGACAAGTCAAATATAGTAGTAGAGTCCTACCATAGATGTCCTTGGGAAATGTATGGTAAATGTCCATTTGGAGGGGGGGGGGGGCACCAAACATATTCTGGAGTGCGGGAAGGGGGAAGATGCCTCTGGTTGGACTTCACATAATAGTATGGATTCTTGTAGGCAGGACCATGCTGTATTGTAGTGTAATGCAGTAGGTGGACTGCCAGTGAGTTGGGTCTATGTAGGAGTGTGTTTTTCCCTTTCCTTCTGTATATTGTGCTACATTGAGTACATGCTAGAAGAATGATATTACAGTATTGTAGTACTTACAGTATGCTAAGGTTCCTATTCGACCAAAAAAGCAGTCAGAAGGTTAAAGATTGTTCGATTTAACAGACTCTTTTTCCCAGCTATTTATGCAAAATGAGAATATGACATCATGCCTTAACCAGAGGACGTCCTCATTCTAAAGAAAAAAAAAATAAAAAAAAATAAATAGCAAGTGACATGCTATAAATTGATCATTATCATCTTCCAGCTGCCGATTTGGAAACAAAAATAAATCGTAAAAAGTTTCATGATTTTTTCCCCCCATTGATTTTGATTGTCTAAAATAAAATGAGTCATTTTGATGTCATATTAAATCACGCCATAGATTTTCCTAGTTTCCATGGTGATGTGGAAGGTCAAGTTTTCTTGATTAATGTCTTGTACATAATATCAATAATACAGTGACAGATCTTGAAACCTTTGTTTTCTCATTTTCAACCTTAAAACATTTCTTCAAATTGATTTCTCATAATTTATTCCTCTCTGCCTTTCTTCCTTTTTTTCCATCCGTGGCGTGGCGTCTCATTTTCGGTTGACATCTGGTTTTCAGGAAGACATTGAAGGTTGGTACACTGTTGTTCGTCTCTTTATAAATTCTGTTTTTTGCAGATGTTGAAAATTTGTATTGGATTGCAGTCTACAAATGTTAGCTTAAAGCAGCATTTTGCGTCCTTTTCTATGATTTTTCTCAACCTCACTGACTCCACGATGCCATAACGACATACATAACTAGCTTATCTATGTAAATCTTACTTCAAATGGTGGCATAAAAGTCAAAAAATTTACAACTTTCAACTTTGTTTTTCTCCAAGATATTTTCTGTTGGGATCCCAATAAACATCGCCCATTATATGAATATTTAAACACTACGAACGTCATTGACCAATACGTAATACAACACCATGCTTGATTTGTGTACACAGTCTATATGGCAGTTGTAGCAGGGAGTTCCATAACAACTCCCTGGTTGTACCAACGCAAAGTATGGAACCTATTTTTAGCAACGGCTCATAACTAAACCTGCATCTCTGATTGGTTGAATTCAAACTAGTGGGTTTAGAGGAACTGTATGCGATTAATTTTAAATGTGGAATTTGTCGGTGGACACTTTTCTCATTATCTGCAAATATCCTTAATTACTCGCCTATTAACGTTGTTGGCAGGGAAAAACTTGGCTAATATCTTAGTTTGCTGTTTTGTGATTGATATGTAAAAAACTTGATGGACATATCAAAAAAGTGGAAAACGGCGACCAAACGCAAATTGCTGCTATAAGTAGCGCACTTAAAAAGAGCTGTTTGAACTATTTGGTTGTAACTTTTGTATGTCCTTCACTCACTTACCTGTCTCCTCACAACATCTGTACACTCACTATACCATTTCTAGAGTGATTTATGTACCTTTGATACTGACCTCCTCCCAGTGGTGACCGGTCACCTCTGGTCAATTGACCTCCTGCTTATTCTACCACCAAAAGTGTCTAGTTTCACAACTTTCTAAATCTAGAGCAGTCAAAAGATCTATGTGTATTTTGGCCGTTAGTTATCACATATCTGTCCATATTTTGCGGTCTCAAGTCCAGTGGAGACCCCTCCACTCCTGAGCCTCCTGATGAGTGTCATAAATTTCACTTTTGGGCGTAACTTGACCGGAGGTGACCGGTGACCACGGGAGGTCAGTGTCAAAGGTTACCAGGTCAATCTAGACATATAGAGCAACTGCGCAGATTTGGAGAAGGGACAGGGTAAAGTTCGTCGCTCGTTATTATCCAAAATAAACCTTTGATTATCTGTCCCGATTGTGGTGGTGGGAGGAGGGAGAGACAGGTAAGTATCGTCGCTCGTAAATCCCCAACCAGTAAGTTTTGGGGGATTTACCTTGTCTAGTGCACGCACGTTGGAATCGCACGGCTTTGAATATACATGTGCTGTAATAACTCAGCATGTTTTTGGCATGTGTCTTTCAATCTCTGGGAATATACTGTATGTATAGTGTGTAAATATCCAAATTTAATTTACTTTAACGACTGTTAGTTGTATCATTGTTTCATTTAGAAATCTCCAAAAATATATGCCAGATTTCAATTCTCCTAAGTTATAAATATGGAATTTTGATGTGTTAACACATCTGTTTAGACTACAAGGAGTACCTAATATCAGTCCCCCTTGCAGTTTTTTACTAAGTATCAGATCTAACTGTGATTCATAATTCATATAATTTATTAATGACATTAGTGTCTTTCTCTTCTCTCCTTAGACGTTCGCCTTCGACCATTGCTTCCTCTCAATGGACGCAAACAACAAGAAGTTTTCAGGTGAGTGTACAACAAATGTGTTCTTTCAGTCATACTTTATTTCATGGTACTGAACTTTATCGGGTGGGGGTGGGGTCAGAGGGGGGGTGGGAGGGGGGACCCAAACCGACCATCCCATCTTGACTTAAAAATGATGGAGATATCTATGAAGAATAACTTCCCATGTTTCATTTGGGAGATATTCTTTTGTAAATCTGTGATGTCATAGTGTCCCTCTAGGATCTGAAACCATTTACTTTCATATTGTAAATCTGTGACTGTCATAGTGTCCCTCTAGGATCTGAAACCTTTTACTTTCATTTTGTTAATCTGTGAATGTCATAGTGTCCCTTTAGGAAACCTTTTTTGTCCTTTCTTATACTGAAGGTGGAATGTTGATCATGCTAAACTGATACATAGATGCCTATCATTAGCTCATGTTAAGAGGTGCTGCAAAATATTATAGATTCAACATAAATTTGCCAAATCCCATCCCCCATTACTGCAGAAAACGAACATTGTACTATTTAAAGGAAAACATTAGAAGGGAAGTCAAAACACATGTGGGCTGGATGATGTCAGTTTTAGACTTGATCAAGCCTTCGGTCTTGAGTGTAAATCAACTCTAAATCTGTGCTCATCTCCCAAATAGAATAAAAGTTTTATTCGATGTTTTAGGAAAGTTGTTTTTGACAGTTTATCTTTATCACATAGACCGATAACGGTGGTTGGATTGTGTATTAATTTAATTCCATACTACTCTATGATTGGTGTTACATTTTAACCAGCTGGGGTTCCCACGTCTACGGAAAAGTCACGGAAAATTGGACATCGGATGCCACGCCTGGAAAATTTGTGAAAAGATAAAAAAGAAGCACAAAGTCATCGAAAAACAGAAAGCCAACACGTCATCTGTTTTGTAACTAAGTAATCTTAAGAAGGGTCATCAGTTTTAGCTCCAAAGTTTAGCTAATTACCAGAAAAAGAGCTAAAACTTCTCAAATCCCAGTTAACATTACTTGAAGGTTCTGCCCTTCAGAAGCTTCACTCAAATATTTCAGTGATGACAAACAAAAAAATATCCCCCAAAATAAATAAATAAATAAATAAATAAAAATGGCCCCCAAAACAAGGAGACAGACTATACCCTCTACAGAAACAATAAAATTAAATATTCCCTCGACGTGATACTTCAAACAGTTTATCTGTGTGTGTGCATTTCACATACAGTGTATATGCAAATATCTGTTTGACATTGTAAATGTCAGTTAGTTGCCATTAGCAGACCACAGCAAATTGCTAGCATTTGAAATTAGTCTCAAGTCAAAGAAATTATCAGAACTTTATAAATGCTTACCGACCAGCGGATAATTTCGCTCGTTTCCTTCACCTGAGGTCGGCCTGCTTAATTATTTTAGGGTTAATTAAGTGCAGCGCCCAGGCTCTATTACAGCTTAAGATTTAATGTCTGCTATAGGTTATCTCAACTGTCAGTTAGCGTTAGGTAAATACAGTCACGGGATGACATGTTTCCACTTATTTACAGAATGTGCTTGCAAGTATAGGGTTAAAGGAATATGTATATATATATATGCTGTACATATGTGTAATACTGGACTTGAAAATGAAGGCTTCACGGAACTAGATAAATATTACATACATGCATGTGTTTTCACAAGCAATCCGTGGAATTGGAACTTAAAGAAAGTGCATACATGTGAGATCAAATATCTATTTATATATCGATGACTCATATATATCGCTAAACAAACTTAAGGCAGATCTGTTATAAATAGCAGAGAAGCACATGGTCAGCGTGTTTGCCAGGAATTAGTTGCGAATTTTGGCGAGTTAGGGTAGTTTATAGACCTGGTAACTATTCACACGACATTGTCAATTTTACCGAGGCGTACTGTATGTGTGTACAGACCACAACTTGTAGCAATATAACACACATTACATGTGAAGTACATACAGACAGTTGATTAATACTGTTGTCAGAAAGAAGACGGTATCACTCACGCATATTGCCACGACAGATTTGTTGCCTACTGTATGTAGGTGGAATTTTAGTAGTAAGGAGAAATTTATTTTAACTCTATCGAGCAGATAGTGATGATTAAGAGGATATTAATGATGATGACGATGATGAGGAGATGATGAGATGATGAGGATAACAACTAGTTATGAGATTGAAGGGATTTGATTGATGGAATGAAATAGAAGCTGTCATCTACAGCAGAGATTGTGACCGATTGTAGAAAACGAAAAGGTGTGAAAGTCAGGATGATTCAGATAAGAATATGAATTTATATCTGAAATTATATATGCGAGAAAAGAACATAAATCGCGAGAGATCTTGACAACTAGAGTGAGGGGGGAAGGAGGATTAGATTTGGTTGATAAATATTTATTATTTTGAAGCTTCTAGAGCACCTGAAAGATCATTAGATGTCAAACTTCCTGTTGCTGATTGGCTGAGTGAATTTCTCTGATTGCCGGTAGAAAACATAAATTATACACATGTGTTTTTCTTTTCTGTCTGTACAAAATGAATGTAGCTTTTGTATGAATAATTTCCAGGAAAATGTATAGTGGGAATGTGATATTCACCAGTGGTGTCTTTTTGTGTGTGCTCTGGCAAGTTTTAGCCAAGTGGCTACGGAATGTGAAACTCTAGGCCTGGTCGTGTGGTACACAGGTGTGTTTTACATATATGTAAGAAAAATGTGAGAAGTATCCTGGTCAGGTGAACTGTTCATAGGTGATTGAATTGCCCTCCCCCCCTGGAATTGCCCTCTCCCCGTGCTGTTTTATGTTCGTTAAAGGTCTGCCACTTATGTTGCACTAGACACTTCAAGAGCTTTGAGATTTCTCACCAGCCCGTCTTTACTTAAAGGTACATACATATAATATTTTGACCAATCAGACGACTGCATTCTGGGTGGCAGGCAAATGCAACTGCAATGGGAAAGCAAATATAATTTACACTGTCGGTTGAAGACCTCATCTCAATAATTCTATTGCAAATTCCGAACTCTAGATCTTGTCGTGTGAATGAAAGCTAGTACTATTGGCAGATGGAGCCTTTGTTACTCTAGAAAGTGGACCACGTACAGTAACTATATTGTACTCGGTCTGTGATGTAATTATGATTATGATTATTCACATTTGGAAACATGTTTCCTTAACTGTCAATGTTGTCAACGATTCGGTTAGAATTTCATGACAATGTAACTCGTTGTTAAAAGTAAAATATGTCGTTTCAAATATTTTCCACAGTGGATAAATCATTTTTTTCCTCCCCCCCCCCTATTAAAAAAGAAGAAACTTCAATTGTCATATGGTCATCGCTAACACTGCTGTTGCCTCTAAGAAAGCTTTTGGTTTGCAACATATACTTTTAAACTGTCTCCCATTGCTAACCTTTAGTGATTTTATAGAAATGCAGTTTTACTATAAAGCTTGGATGAGCTTCGTTCTATGAAGCTCCGACTTGGTGCTCTGTTAAAGGTTATTGGAGGTCATCATAAAAAATGCATGCAGCTTAATTCAAGGTAAATCCACTGTAGTACTGTAAGTGTAGGTACCATATAATTTTTGTTGAGGTCAGGGGTCATTGGAGGTCACCAGAGGTCACCAGAGGTCACCAGAGGTCACCAGAAGTCACCAGAGGTCACCAGAGGTCACCAGAGGTCAAAGTCTGAGAACCAGTGAGAGGACTTTTTGGATGTCCAGTTAAACACGTTTAACAAAGTCTCTTTACTTTTTCATGTTACAGGACAAGAAGATGTTTTTAACTGCCTGGGCACTGATATTCTGGACAATTCATTTGAGGGGTACAATGCCTGTATATTTGCTTACGGCCAGACAGGTAAAGCTTTAACATCACTCTTCCATATTTCAAGTTATTTTTACATGTGGTACGACCATGGATTGGATGTTTGGCATTTAAAGGTTAAATGACAAGTTTTGTGTGGTTGAGTGAACACTTTTATGTGTTGTGCTTGTTCCACTTCCTGCCAAGGTAAATGTCTAATATTAAATCCACTTTGCACTTTTTGATCGTTTGGCCTTCAAAGAACATGTTTTCTTGTTATCTCTACTATGATGACATATAACATTTCCTCAATATTGCCATTATATCCATGTATATTGAGATGTTGTTTTCTGTTCGGAAGGATTGACGTTAATTGAATTACAGTCGTTGGAAATATTTAAAAGGTCAACTGTGTCTTAGTACCAAATTTATACTTCACCAGTGAATTTATTCCATAGACTTTACTCATCAGAGTCAATATGACAGTTAGGAGCATATATGTACTGTAAAACTCACCATGTACCGTAGCTTCAATTTGAACTATTTATACTGTAGCCATTTCATCTGAGCTGTGTGTGATCCATTTAATTAAATTCAACTTGAGTCAATAATTTACCCAAGTGAAATTACCTAAGTTAGATAAACACATGTATGTCAAAGTTAGCTTATCCCAAGCAGCTTACCAAAGCTATGTTGCTTACACAGGTATACTTGCCTTTGAAGTTAATGTATCATTCAAGTTACCTTTCCCAAGGTAGCACCTACCCAAGTGAGCTCACCCAACTGAGCTTACCCAAGTCATCAGCTTACATAAGTTAGCTTACCCAAGTTAGCTTAAACAAGCTAGTTTTCACAACTAAACTTGTCCAAAGTACTTGTAATTCTGGTAAGCCTACCCAAGTTAGCTTACCCAAGTGGGCTTTCCCAAGGTAGCATCTACCCAAGTCAGTTTACCCAAGTCAGTTTACCCAAGTCAGCTTACCCAAGTCTTCATCTTACCTAAGTTAGCTTACCCAAGTTAGCTTACACAAGTTAGTTTGCACAACTAAACTTTGCCAAAGTACTTGTAATTCAGGTAAACCTCACCTACTTAGCTTTAACTCACAAATTAGCATATCTATACATAACTACTGTAAGTTTGCTTACCAATTTAGCTAGCCCATGTTAACAATACTCAAGTTAACTAACTCAAGTAACCATTCATATATAGTTATATACTCTACTGTAGTTTTGTTTAACTATGTGACAATTTAAGTTTTTTAAGCAGAAATATGAATCAGTATGATTCAATTAATACCAGCAAAAAAATAGCCAACTGTACATTTTTCTGTTTTTTTTTTTTCTGTTGAGTATACTGAAATTTTGTTAGTTTTAAGTTATTCAGCATTTTTGGTAACCTACAGTATAGTATATATTTCCTATTACTCCATCAGGTTCTGGGAAGTCATACACAATGATGGGGACGGAACTCGACAAAGGAATCATCCCTAAGCTATGCGACGCTCTTTTCGAAAGAATCGGAAAGGCCCAAGCCAATGACGATTCGGTCTCCTTCAAAGTTGAGGTTTCTTACATGGAAATTTACAACGAAAAGGTCAAAGATTTACTCTATCCCAAAGGGTAAGACACGTTCTCTACGACTGTCATGCGTATGCCAGGACTTGACCTATTTTTACTCTAACTGCATTTCTCCCTTACATGTCTCCACTCTACTATTGCACTCCTTTACCCGTCTAACTAGTCCTTTCTACCGGTAGCGTTTTAGAACTGCTGCTCCATTGGACGGTTCTACACCCCATTGCCTCTTCCTTTGGAATCCACCAGTCATGAATTCTAAAGACTGCCACCGCTGACAGACTTCCAAGGGTCTGCAGGAATCAAGTCTTCATCATTGAAGTTTTGATTTTAATCCTATCATCTTGGATATGGGGGAGGGGGAGGGAGTTGGGAGCGGTTGGGGGGGGGGAGGGGAGTGGAGGGAGTTAAGAAACCAAATATTATACTAAAAGTAAGTTGTGATCCAATACACATTCTGTACTGTAAATCACCATGAGTTTTTTTTTGCTCACAAGGTACCTACCTCAGGGTTATTCTAAATTTGGAGTCAAACTCACATTTCTGCATCTATCAGAAAATGTCCATGCACTAAATCAGTTCTAAATCACTGTGTGCAGTCTGTGTTATTGAAATTTAAATGTACAAACAAACTGATTTGGAAACTTCAGAGATTCAAGTACCTCCTTGTGTAATTTTTTTACTTCTAGGTTGCGGATTCAGCAACTGGATATTATATCATGTTATTTAAACACAGACATATTACAAAAATAATATCCTCAAAATTTGCGTCATTTAGGGAAATTCCCTCTAAGCAGTTTGTTACACGGTAAACAGACAATCTGATATTACTTTCCGCCTTGTATATTCGACCCGGTTTCCTGAACAGTAACCAATAAAGAGAATGGGTAACCACCCGTGGGAAACGGAAGTATTCGTCACATTTCGGAAAGCCATCGACTCTGTCGTCATGAAGTTATTTTTGAATTTCTTCTCATTGCACGAAGTGGGATGAATATATATGATTTGACATTGAGATGAGTTTGAGTTTAGTTACATACAATGTAAACCGCTCAAATCTATCATGGGGCAAAGAGCTTTTGCTGCTGCTGCCCCTTGTCTGTGGAACAGCCTGGTACCAGAACATGTAAAACACAGTCCATCTCTTGCTTCTTTTAAACACTCTCTCAAGACTCATCTGATGAAAACAGTTTAATTAATTGTTCACTGTTGCCCATTTTTGCTTGCATTTTTGTCTTGTACTATGTTTACTGTTTTTTGATTTGCTGTCGCACTGTTTGTGTCACTGCGCCATGAGCGTCTTTGTGACGGATACCGGCGCATTATAAATGTCCATTATTATGATTATTATTATTATTATTAAATGGTACAATAGTGTATCAAGAGGTGAAGGAGAACCGAGGAAGCGAGGCTCTTACGAGCAGGTCCACCGTTAGGAATAGTTAGAAAGAGAGAGCAAGAAAGAAAAAAAAAAACCAATGAGAGAAAAATGGAGAAAACAATGGGTGATAGCAACAAAATTAATATATTCGTATATTATATTCGTATATAATATAATATTCATATGTAATATATTATTATATTTGTAATACCTCATTCAGCATAGATGAGATTTCAGAGAGTTTTGATGTCATTCAAATAATGTGTAAAAGTAAGAGGGCCTGACGTTTCGATCCTAGCAGGATCTTCTTCAGAGGCTGAATGATAAGTTACAGTAACAGAACGGACAAATACACACACAGAACACAGACAGGTTAATGTGCAGGGTGAACACAACAAACAACACAATAATCATCATTCAAATGATTCCGCATAGCAGGTCCTGTACCTGGGAAACGTAGCATTTTATTAAGAGAAGAAAATTCAAATCCTCCAAAGTGCTACCCATAATATAAATATCAAATTATGCCCTGCCATGTCTAGTTGTAATATTAAACACTTCGAAGCTATCATAAAATGTATTTTGATTTATGAAAAACATTTCTAAGATATATTTTTCGATTGTCTTCCCCTCTGTTAACAGGAAACAGAATCTCAAGGTCCGAGAGCATAAAATCTACGGGCCGTACGTGGACGGGCTCTCAAAGCTAGCTGTCTCATCTTTCCAGGTACGTTCCCGGACTATCTTTTGCCTGGACCGATATTGGGAACTTTTTTGGGGGTTCTTATCTTATGTCGGGAGTTTCGTTCATTTGGTGTAAGGCTGCCCGGAGGTGGCAAAATGATTTGGTGGCTAATGCATTGGTATTGAAGTGGTTGCTTTGCAGTAAAATTCCCCCAAAGAATCTTAATAATGCTGCGTAGAAAAGTTATGATGGAAAGAACTTACAAATAATACCACAAGTCTGGAATAAATTAGTAGAAGACAAAATTACATTAAATTTTAATTGGAAGCCACAGATCAATAGATCAATAGCTAAAACTATAACTGAAAGTCTAATTTGATTTTAATTATGAGTTAATAAAAGAAATTGATTGTTTTGGTTTCAGAATATCGATGGCCTGATGTCGGAAGGAAACAAGTCAAGAACAGTTGCAGCGACAAACATGAATTCAGAGAGCAGCCGATCTCACGCCGTCTTCAACATCACAGTGACACAGACTATCACAGATGTAGTGGCTGATGTAAGTAGTATGGGGTGGGGAGGGGAAGGGACGGGATGGGAGGGGAGGGGAAGTCTTCAACATCACAGTGACACAGACCATCACAGATGTAGTGGCCGATGTAAGTAGTATGGGGCGGGGAGGGGAAGGGAGGGGAGGGGAAGTCTTCAACATCACAGTGACACAGACCATCACAGATGTAGTGGCTGATGTAAGTAGTATGGGGTTGGGAGGGGAAGGGAGGGGAGGGGGGAGGGGACGTCTTCAACATCACAGTGACACAGACTATCACAGACATAGTGGCCGATGTAAGTAGTATGGGGTGGGGAGGGGACGGGGAAGGGGAGCCTTCAACATCACCATGAAAAAGACCATCACAGACATAGTGGCTGATGTAAGAGTAGTATAGGCCACATCCCTAGTAATTGTCTTCTTCCATAGTTTGATTAGAGGGTGGGGGAGGGGGAGTGGGACTTCTTCAACATCACGATACTGCCACTTACAGGGTGGTACTGAGAATTACATATACATATTCGTTCATTTTCTCCTCATGAGAGGTGAAACCTTAAACATATTCTCTACCATACAATTTGCCACCTCAATGCTCTGTGTTAATCTAACTAGTTAACATTGCTTTTATTCTGGCAGTTTGGGAGAAATATGTTAACTGTGTAGCTTCGATAATAGCAGGATCTTCTTCAGAGACTAGCCTGAAGAAGATCCTGTTAGGATTGAAACGTCAGTCCCTCTGACTTCTACATATTTTACCTGCACAGGCTTTTTGCTGTAAATTTAAGCAGTTTGCTACTGTAACAGCCTTTTCTCTCTTTAGTTTTTATTGTACTATTTATCATAATTCTTTACATGTGTTTCTCTTTCTTATGACCTTTGCCCCTGAAAGACTTATCTATTAGGAGATGGTGGGGTAAGGTTGCAAGGATTTAATTGTCTGTCTAAATTGCAAAGCTTTATATATTCCTTCTTTGCAAAGTTTTTTTT
>KN886406.1:26534-39910 GCA_000934455.1 Apostichopus parvimensis
AATTCCTACCCATATACACGATCAATTGTCATTAAAATAACAGCAGATTTGTATTTGGCGTTTGGTTCACCTGATTTGGCGGCTAGTGTGGTTGGTGGTGCCGTAGATAAAGCCCAGCAACCCTGATATTCACGTATGCAACAGTGCATTTGCATACAATGGTAGATGTTCACAAGCTACATGAGTAATTTGCAATCTATTTAAACCCGAGTTGATAGTGGATGGTAGGGTTGTTGACAGTCGTATGCGTATAGTGTATGTCGTGCTGTACTTACAGCGACACATTAAACCAGGCAGTCCGAGAATTGCAGAATAAGGCTTATTATTGAAAAGATTATCTGCCCCACTCGTCAGACTTGTCTGTTAATTTTTTGTTGATTAGGACTGCAGGACGAGGGTAAACATGATGACTATTGCTCCATGAAAGTTGAGGGTATTTTAAAAATGTTTAGTGTTTACAATGTAGGAACACTGGAATGGTAATGCATTAGGAGGCATATATACTGTACATTGCGTAGGCCTTGCTAATATTGGCCAAAATACAAATTCTGATGTTGCACGATTGTCTTACCAAGAACCAAGGCCAAAGCTTATTGATCAGTCTTTAAAGGTTTCTGGCATCCTTAATGCTTTTATTTAAATGTTAATATGGAGAATAACCAGATTTTACTTTTCGGTTGACCGAACTGAGGAAATGTACCAAACTAAAAAAGAATGTTGAATATCTGTAGACTGTAGGGGAGATGTGTAGGTTTGGTGAATAGAACAGCAATATGTATTCTGTAGGAGAGATGTGTAGGTTTGATGAATAGAACAGCAATATGTACACTGTAGGATAGATGTGTAGGTTTGTTGAATAGAACAGCAATATATGTACACTGTAGGAGAGATGTGTAGGTTTGGTGAATAGAATCAGCAATATGTACACTGTACGAGAGATGTGAAGGTTTGGTTAATAGAACAGCAATATGTACATCGTAGGAGAGATGTGTAGGTTTGGTGAATAGAACAGCAATATGTAGTGTAGGAGAGATGTATAGGTCTGGTGAATAGAACACTGATATATTCTGTAAGAGAGATGTGTAGGTTTGGTGAATAGAACAGCAATATGTACACTGTAAGAGAGATGTGTAGGTTTGGTGAATAGAACAGCAATATGTACACTGTAGGAGAGATGTGTAGGTTTGTTGAATAGAACAGTAATATGTACACTGTAGGAGAGATGTGTAGGTTTGTTGAATAGAACAGCAATATGCACACTGTAGGAGAGATGTGTAGGTTTGGTGAATAGAACAGCAATATATGTACACTGTAGGAGAGATGTATTGGTTTGGTGAATAGAACAGCAATATATGTACACTGTAGGAGAGATGTATTGGTTTGGTGAATAGAACAGCAATATATGTACACTGTATGAGAGATGTGTGTAGGTTTGGTGAATAGAACAGCAATATATACTCCTACAATATGTTCACTGTAGGAGTGATTGGAACTTGGTTTGGTGAATAGAACACCAATATGCTATGTCTATTCTTTTTCCGAATCTCCAAGGAGGATGATAACAAATATCATTTTATCCTACTGTATTTGGTGGTATTTAGTTACAGCGCAATCTCTATTTGATTTAAGCGATTAGTCGTCCCCCATACGACCTCCAAAGCTGTGCTTTGGAGGTCTCAGACAGACTTGACAAGACATAAAATTTTGTCCTACACTCATCTCCCTTAACACTTACTGTACTCTTGATAAACCATCTGTAGAGTGACCTGGTAACCTCTCAGCTATATGACGAATATCTTTGACAGTGTTACACTGTAGGGAAGGTAAATCTCAAAGCTGTTCTCTGTTTACTAAACATGACATGAATTATTGAGGCATTGTCAATATTTCCATTGTTAGGACTTGGGTTGTTGCCCAAGTCAAGCTGATAGGGCAGTCATCTCCAAAAAAAAACATGTTATTTACTTAAAATCCAAGAATCCATAACTTCCAAATACCTCTCATGCATACTTTGATATTTCCTTTAAAAGTTCCTAGTATACCACTTGCCTTTGGCTACATTCCACTTGCAAAATTTATTTTTGGTATGTTCCCTTACATTATTTACCTTTCCTGTCATAAATGTTAAAGGGTTAAAAATGTTGGCTGGTAAAGTGGATAGGTCTTTAAAAGAGAAAGAAAGAAAGAAACTGTTTAGTTTAACATTTTCATTTAAGATACAAGGAACAGGAACCAGAACTTTTGAAGATGGAATGGAAGCGATACTTTAATGTAAGCCAAATGGTTTATGGTGTTAAAGGGTGTGAAGACTCGCGCACAAAGAAACGTCTCATGCCGGTAATCTGACCTAGTTTCGATTGAGGTGTAATAGAAGTGTTAGACACCACCATCGATCCCTGAAAATACGCACAAGCTTGGTACCATCGGTAATTAGACACTAGTGTACAGTCAGTACATACAGCTATGGTCAATACCCACAACACAGTGTACATAGCAGCGATGGACATCTCAGCAGGGAGTTGTTATGGAACTCCCTGATCTCAGGTCCAGATGAAAGATAAAAAGGTATCACGTTTCATTACTGTCTGCATGTTGTAACGACAAGAAGAAAACTTCACTTGCAAGCAACGGAAGGTTAACTTTTTTCAGAGCGCGGCACACGGTTTGGGGCGAGTCTTCAATGCCATTAAAGTTTATAAAATTTTTAGTAGACTTGATCAAGCATAGACCTGTATAGTTTATATAATATATAGTAAGCCATATATATAGTGAGGTGCTGTTGTTGAATAATAGGCAAACATAATAAAGCAAGGAAAGTGCAGAAACTATTTATTCTCGTAGACTGTTATTCAGACTGTTGGTATTGTCTGTGCATTCTAGCAGTTTAGATCGGCTCATTGTTGGTATTGAAATACTACATGGTAGGGAATGGTACACATCACTGGGCTGTATTGACTTTGTGGTTCCAGTTAGTCAGAATTGGGAGGTGGGGATACCGCTTTGTGGAATGGGTGTCACGTTTTGCGGCTGGGAAGGGATCTAAATTGGTAATTGCACAAGCAAAATTAATGCTTATATGTAAAATGGTGGCATATTTGTAGCATATGAAGGATACAAATCAGCTTTCGTTTTCCATCAGGAACTGGGGAGGTTAATTTAACTACTGCTCAAAATAAATTAGCTTCGTAGTACCTTTCAAACAGCATGTGCCGGCACTGTATAGAAGTTGAGATGTATGAATTTTCTTTTTACTAAAGTAATTCTTGATTCAAACCTGCTGTAGACATTGACAAAGTTATGATTGCATTGGCTTGGGAAACCATCCCTGAAAAAACCCGAAACGAACAAATGTGGTAGCGGAAAATTTGCATATTTGTATTAACATAATTAGCATAAAGAACTGGAAATCTGGAATCCTCATGTTCTCACCTATCTGTCAATATAAATTTTGTTAATACAACAAGAAAATGCCACTAACTTCACATTTAACTCCAATGAATTAACCCGATAATATTTAATTCCTACTAACATCCATCCGCAAGGGTTTGTCACAACATTTCCACCCAGCATTGAAACCCAGGGTGAAGTTGATCTTGAAATCCTCAAACTTGACTGTTGAAGTCGGGGCTGATTGATTGAAAATGATCATGTGACCGAAAAGCGTGTTGATTCTCAAATCAAAAATAGATAAAAATACAAATAACATTTGGTAAAACTGTAACTAGTCCTCCCTCACAACTGTTACGGTTTAAAAAACCTTTGGATTCCTGAAACATGAGCTACATTTAAAGATCTATCGAATTATAAACCGATCTGCCAAAAAAATGATTCTGAAAATGATTTATAGGAAATATTTGTTTGTGAGACAATACCCACAGTGCATTGTATGCATGGTTGCTATGGAGATACGTAGTATTTCCCCCCCATGCACTTGTGTATATGTTTGAGGTTTTTTTCCACGCATGTTGTTTTGTCATGTTGCAGCTCTACAGAAAACTCACAGGTGTGTGTATCCTGTGGTTATAGCTGCACATCCCTTTGGCATAGTGACACATAAATAAATGTAATATAGGTTTGGCATAAGTTTCTGCTATGTGCACAATCACCATGGTAACAAGGTGAAATATTTCTCAGAACTTGAAGGTTGCAGGTTTAAAGATCTAGCAAAACAGAGTTGGGAGTCTGTTGCTCAACGATAAATTTGGTTTACACTATTAAAGCTTATTGGTGAATTGGGCAAGACAATACTTTACAGCACAGTTAGTAAGTAGTGGAGTGGAGTGGAGGGGGGACATAGATATAAATAAAACCCATGGGTCTGAGTTTGACTACATTCACAATAAATAAAGCCTACACGGCAGCCTAACATTGCACTGCATCATGGGTGGATGTGTCCACCCCATGTAGAGTGATCTTGGGTTACAACTTAAATATATGTATTTGTGGAGAATCTTGGAAAGACAGTCTAGGAAATCAAAATCTATCAAATGACCGAAGAACAGGTACAATCAGAGAAATAAGGCTCCTTCCCCAGATATCTGTCAGGTCCTTCCCCCCTCCCCTCCCTCCTGCCCCAAAACTGTCAGAATTTCTTTTGTGTGTAGAAAATAGGTCATGCCTTCCCCCTTTCCCTAGAATAGCATCGTAACCCCTCTAAAAACATGAGTCTAGCTACGTCCCTGATTTAGTTACTATGCCGGACAATTAACCCTCCGTTCGAAGCTGATGTTGGTCGTTAGAGTAGAGATTTGGTCGTCTCAGTCACCCGGGACCATTATTAATAATTTGCCCTGGACAAACAAACATTCATACATACATTCAAGTTTAACACAGTATGCAAGACCTGGTAATGCATTTAGTAATTCATTTATATATCACCATGGTTACCTACAGAAGGTGCTGAAATAGGGTCTATCAAATATTTCAACTTTGACTTGACACTTTTCATAGTTTTGCTCTTGACAAAGTCAAGTTCACAAAGGTTATGCTTCCGAAGTTTACTTTGTAGGCTGAAGTTGTAGGATACACAGAGCAATGTTCAAGCTCCTCTTGTAAATTTGAAGTTCGGTTATATATGCAAACAAACAAGCAAACACTAAATGCTGGTAGTGCAATATCACAAATATTTCCATTTCATACTTTCAAAGGCTTTTTACATGCAGCTTGGTATTAAGGATATTGAATATTACAAACTGTGCTATTCAACAATGAGAGTTGGTTTATATTTTGTGGGTAACTAGGTCATGCTTTTGACATATATACAGGTATGTGGTCAGGAATATTTGAGTGCCGGGCAGGTTTGTGTGGTAGTGTGATCCACATGCAGGGGGAGGGGTCTCAGGGTTGGGGGTGCCCTCTCCCTCCCCTTTGGATTTTTTTTTGCAAATGAAGTATGTTTAGATGGCAAATGGTTTGCTAACTTGTTCCTATTTTCTGGCACTAACTTCTGTGCCAAGTATTCACCCATACTTTGGTGACGGTAAAATTTGTGAAACTAATCGTAAGAAAAAGTGCCGGGTAGAAAAGTTTAAAATACTGTTTGTGCCGGGCGGCATTCAGAACTGCCAGGCGCAGCCGCCCACCACCAGCGCCCCGGCGTGAGCACATCCCGGCATATACCCTACCTCAATATACTTTGTAAAACCTTCCCAAAGAACACAGCCTCATTTGCATATAAGATTTGGGATGAATGAATGTTATCATCAGCAATATAGATGATATTACCTTGTATAGATGCATGGCTTCCTGACCAGGTTGCTTGATCCCAAAATTTGACATTTTATTCAATTAATAGCACAAAAATTTCAGTTTGTGTCTTTGATTTGTGACTGTATCTGTTGAATATATATGTAGCATTTATTCATTTTATTTACATAAATTTGTTAAAAATATTGAATATTCATGATATTATTAAATATTTATGACCGTGCCATGCTGACATTTACTTTCAATTTTGAACCAAATATAAACTTCACTTGTCGTTTTTATAGTCTAATCATTTTGTTTTACTATGGCAGTGTAAAGTTGTACAGTATGTTTACATGTAAATCAGTGTTGAGTTGTGTTACTGTAAGGTTGTACATTTGATATTTACATCCATGCAACATTTTTGATAATGTATATTATAATGTTATTAAAGGTGTTGACTTCTGTAAGGTTTACTGTGTATCAGTATAATGTACTCCATCTCAACACTATTCGATAGTGTTGAACTGTGTGAGTATAATGTTTTACATTGGTATGTACACTACATACATGAAACACTGACAACATTGTATTACAGTGTTTAAGATGTTACTGTATGAGGTTGCACTGTGTATCAATATAATGTACTCCATCTCAACACTATTCGATTGTGTTGATACATATGTGAGTATAATGTTGAACATTGGTATACACATTACATACATGAAACACTTAAAACATTGTATTACAGTGTTCAAGATGTTACTGTATGAGGTTGCACTGTGTATCAATAGAATACACTCCATCTCAATAGTGTTGAGATGTGTGAGTATAATGTTGAATATTGGTATGTTACATTACATACATTACATACATGAAACCCTTACAACATTGTATTACAGTGTTCAAGCTGTTACTGTATGAGGTTGCACTGTGTACCAATATATTCTACCCCATCTCAAAATTGTTCAATAGTGTTGAGATGTGTGAGTATAATGTTGCACATTGGTACATGTACAGTACATTACATACATTACATACATGAAACACATACAACATTGTATTACAGTGTTTAAGATGTTACTGTAAGGATGCACTGTACATTGATGTGATCTACTACAGGTATTAATGCAACAATTACAATACTATTCCACAGTGTAAAAATGTCACTGCAAGTTTGTACATTGATATTTTAATACATATTATGTATCAGTGCAAAACTTACAAAATTAATGTTGCAGTGTTGAAATATTTTGGAAGAAGTGTCTGTTTATAATTTATTATATCTTTGGGTTCGGATAGAAACGTAGCAAAAGAAGGAAAAGAAGAAGAAGGAAAAAAGAAGGAAGGTCATGAAAAGTTTTCGAATAATTAGGGAAGAGAGCTCTGATTGTACACATAAATTGACCTGCTATTGAAAAAAAAAAAATTGTCAGACCAAAACTTCTGTAAATTTATGGTAAATGTCAGATGTTTTTACGGAACTTTTCTGGTCTTTTAATTTTTGTCCTTAGGTTACAGGGGAGAAGGTCAGCAAGATAAGTTTGGTAGATTTAGCAGGAAGTGAGAGAGTCCAGAAGACTGGCTCCACCGGTGATCGACTGAGAGAGGGCAGCAACATCAACAAGTAAGTGGTTCATGGTCGTCATTTATTCAAATCAGGGCTCAAAATAGACTCACAGCACATAAAAAAAAGAAATTACTACGCGATACTAGATTTATTTAGGAAAGGAGCCTGTTTGGCCTGTGAGTCAGTCGGCTGGGAATGTTACAATAATGTTAATCCCTCAAAGCTTACGTGGTCATGGGCTGGTAACATTCAGCAGTCCAGAAAGAAAAAAATATCGGTCTTTATGACCTCTTTTTTTATCAGATCATGTACATTCTGATGATGGCATTTGTGTGTATTTGTACCGTTTCTATGTATGTTAAGATTTACTACTAATTTGTTTTACCCTGCGAGGACATCTCATTTCTGGCCTGTAGATCTCTCATGTGTATTGACCCAGAATGTCCTCAGAATTACTAATTACCTTAATAGTTTGAAAAGACATTTGTGTGTATTTGTACCATTTCTATGTACGTTAAGATTTACTACTAATTTGTTTTACTCTGTGAGGACATCTCATTTTTTGGCCTGTAGATCTCTCATGTGTATTGACCCAGAATGTCCTCAGAATTACTAATTACCTTAATAGTTTGAAATGGCATTTGTGTGTTTTATACCCTTTCTATGTATGTTAAGATATACTACTAATTTTTTTACCCTGTGAGGACATCTCATTTTGGCCTGTAGATCTCTCATGTGTATTGACCCAGAATGTCCCCTGAATTACTGTGAGATAAATTGCAAAATGCTGGGCCGCCGATGTAGGTGTCACTAATAAATTGTATTTCTGACAGATCTCTAACGACGTTAGGACTTGTGATATCGGCCTTAGCTGATCAAGCCGCAGGCAAGAAGAAAAACAACTTTGTGCCTTACCGAGACTCGGTCTTAACTTGGTTACTTAAGGTAATTATCAAGAAGGTTACATCATTTTATCCTCAGTTTCTTCATATCTGGAAAATGTTTTGTCTTTGCTGCATTTAATCATACATAATTCCTAGTGTATTAAACATTTTGATTGACTTTGGTCCCTATTAGACTGTTTCTCTTACTTAATATCTTGATTAATCTCTGAGAGAGATATTGGGTGGAGTGGAAGGCCGAAAAGAACACTAAATTATTCCCTGTATAATGTATAATCTCAATTTACCTGTATATATTATACAGCGAATAAAAAGAGCACTAAATTATTCCCTGTATAAGATATAATTTCAATTTACCTATATATATTATACAGGGAATAAATAGAACACTATATTATTCCCTGTATAATATATCATCTCAACTTACCTGTATATATTACACAGGAAATAATTTAGTGTTCAAATTTTCTGTATCATTTTCAAAGGCTCTGAATTTTTTTGTCTCTCATTGAATAAAGTTGTGTAGAAAACTGCTAGAAATCTTTACACTTGTGTATTAGGACTTGACCATTCTTGTAATAAGCATTTTGAGATACGATGGTGGACGACTTAGTCCCTGATATTTAGCAATGTGCAGGAATGGGCCGTAGAGATGGTCAAGCCTAGGGCTTTAATAACACTCCGCTTACCTTATTCGTGCAAGGTGGTAGGCAATATCTTTTTTTCTGCATGGAAAACATTGAAATCTTTAATGAGCCAGATTTTAGTCTGCGAGTGGCCTCTAAAGAACTCTGCTGTACAAGAATAAAAAAAAAGCTGGAGGATTTGACAGCTCAGGGACTTACTATCTCCAATATTTGTTGAAATTGCAATCTTTTCGTTGGCTAGTACTCTTTTGCACGTTTTAATTTTGGGGTCTATTCTTTTGTTTTAAATAGGATAGCTTAGGAGGGAACAGTAAAACGGTGATGGTCGCCACCATCAGTCCAGCGATGGACAACTACGAGGAGACGTTATCGACTCTACGATACGCCGACAGGGCAAAGAGGATAGTAAACCACGCCGTCGTAAATGAGGATCCAAATGCAAGGGTAAGTGGTTCCTCTTCTGTTAATAGCTTGGTCCTATTTACCTTTATATCACGTGTACTTTTATGATTAATTTTTTAGCAGACCTTGTCGTTTTGAAGTTTTTCTCATTTTGTAGGTTCCCTGTCTCTTCATCATCACTTCTCCTGTTCCCTTCTAACTTGTTCCCTAGTACTGTAGCTCTCTTGGTTCACTCGGTCTCTAGTACCGTAGCTCTCTTGGTTTTTCACTCGGTCCCTAGTACCGTGGCTCTCTTGGTTCACTCGGTCCATAGTAACGTAGCTCTCGTGGTTCACTCGGTCCCCGAATCCATATTCTTGACTTGTTCTCTCCTTTATCAATTCCTAGTTTCTCTTCCTTCATATCCCTCAACTACCCCTCCTTAACCCCTGTCCATCGCTGGTCCCTCGTCCTTCCTCCACCCCACCACCCCCCTCCCCCTGGAATCATCCATTCCCCTATCCCCCATGCCCCATTCCCCTTTCAGTTTTGGCCAACCACTCATTCTCCCTTCCCTCGTCAATAACATTCCATCAAATCTCTGAATCCTTTCCTTGACTTCCCTTCCCTCAATCCCATTCTCCCTCCTCCGTTCACTTATCTCCCTTCCTTTCCTTTCCTTCATTCCTACCCCTCAGACCCCAGTACTCATACTTGCCCCCTTCCACCATTCTTTATTCCACTTTCTTCCATTCCCTCAAGCATATACCATCAGTGTCCCCCCCTTCCAGCATTCTGCCTGCCCTTATCTCTCATATCCTCTTACTACTGTATTTCCTCCTGACCACTTACCTCACCCCACCTCTACCCCATGTTCTTCTATGTTCTTACCCCCCCCCACCCAATACCTCGTGTATGCCATGTCCCTTAACCACCAACTTCTTCCTATTTTTGTTTCCAGATCATTTTTGATTTACGAGAGGAAGTGACTGTGCTCCGCAACCAACTCATTGAAGCTGAGGTGAGATGAACATTTATTCAAAAAATATCAATAATTATTCGTACCAAAATACGTAGTGGAAAGTAATGTATACATTTCAATTTCTTGAAATGTTCACGAAATTGACGTTCATGTTCTCTGTAGAATATTAAGACAAATATTTTAACTTATTTTAATATTCTAATATGTAGGAATATTTAGGGTATATACAGTAGGTAGTATCCGTAATGCTTGTCTTTCGTTGCACAGTACGAAGCCAAATGTCTCAAATTGCTAGACTGGATGGAAGTGAAATGGTCACAAGTTTGTCGTTTGTATTTTGAATATTAATTTTCCCTTTTCTTTATCCCTTTGTAGAGTATGAAGGCAGATAACCTGAAGGAACGCTTAGCCGAGTCGGAAAAGTTGATTCAAGAAATGACGCTTAGCTGGGAAGATAAACTACAGAACACAGAGCAGATTCACAAAGTAAGTCGTCGGAAAAATGTATCGAAGAATCCCATCGTATAAGCAGAAGGCATAATAGGGTGCAGGACTATTTAAGACTTTGTGCTTCAAATAATCTTGTTCTATGTCGTGTGGGAGGAGGCGGGGGGTGTGGGAGAGGGGGTGGGGGAATCATGTTAAAGTTATCATGCGTACATGTTAGGTGATGATTGCAAATGCTACGTGCGACCACAACTCCAGAGAAATGACTTTATTATTTTGTGAAGTATTTCCGTATAGATATAGTACCGTGACTGACGTGTTGTTGATGACTCAACTCAAGTCGAGTCAGCAAAATGTGTAGTCATTGTTAATGTGAAGGGAAATGCACATGCATGCACAAAGGAATACATTTCCTTCACACATACGAAAATTTAATATAGATATTTGCAAGAGAAGGTAATTGGGTGAATTGACTATATGTATATAGATATGATTCATAATTGACAAATAATATAGTAGTAGTAGTAATAATAAAGTATTATTTTAGAAAATATATTGGAATTTGTGGTCCCCCTTGGACTTTTCGTCAGCGATACTTGGCAGTCGAATGAAAAGTACAAAATGTAACACAATGAAAGTATGATGCTAGATAAGTGTATGTTGCATTGATGGAATTAAAACCAAGTAAACCATGACTATACAGGAGGCAAATTAAGGAGCAAAGAATGGATTACATACGTTTGTAGAACTGATAGTTGTTAAGAGGCCCCAAGTCTTTGTTGAGGCCGGTGATGTGAGACTTAATACGAAAGATCCAATCGATTTCTTTACATTTAACGTTCAGTAGCGGATTTGAAGTTCGAGGCAATTAAAATATATTTTAGGTTTTTGAGAGAATGACTATGAAGATTGAAATGTTCGGAAACGAGGAATCCTGCAAAATGATCACAAATAGATTTTTGTGATTATTAAAAACGTAAGCGGAACCGGGAGCCTGCTTCACCTACATAATTGTCCTCTTTGCAAAGTACACAATAGAAAATGTAAGAATCACAAGAGAAGATATAGATATATACATGTAATTTTTCCATTTCAGCCAGTTGGGACAACTTCCTAATGCTTTTACCTCTCTTAACTGTACACCAATATCATGCTCTCAAAGCACTGGTGTTGTCCGTACAAACAGTTCCTAACCTTGATCTGATAGAAACAAGATATTCATACTGCTCGTACTGACAATACGAATGCTCTGAAGAGGGGCATGACACTTCAGTATAGAAAAATGGTCCCAACTGGGTGTCCATTGCACCTGATTATCACAGTGAGGCTTAATTGTGAGGATAAATCCTTTAGAAAGTGTATTTCCAAGAAGAAAGCAACACAGGTCTTACACTTATATCCTTCACAAACAACAACATATCCAATGTGTATATTACCTGGCAATGGTATGTATCATTAGGTGTCCATTTCAGCCAGTTGGGACAATTTTCTAATGCTAATACCACTGTATACTGTTCACCCATGTCATGCTTCAAAGCACTCGTACTGACAGTACAAATAGTTCCTAATCTCTATCTGATAGAAACATGAATATTCACACTGCTTTTACTGTCAGTACGAGTGCTTTGAAGCAGGACATGACAGTAAAATTTGTAAAAAGAATTATCCCAACTGGGGGAGAGTGTGGGGGAGGGAGATGGGGAGGGGTGGGAGGGAGATGGGGGTGAATAAACTATTTATGCATATAATCATGTGTCTCTTCCATCTGAAAATGGATTTGTGTTGAATATTAACACAAACAACTGTCTTCTTCTCTTTAACAATTAACATCTATTGCATATTCATCAGGAGAGGCAGAGTGCCCTGGAGAAGATGGGGATCTCGGTCCAGACGTCAGGAATCAAAGTCGAGAGAGACAGAGTCTTTCTTGTGAATCTTAATTCAGATCCATCGTTAAACGAGCTCCTGGTGTATTACCTCAAGGTATGAATTTGTTTTAATTATGGAAATTGATTAATGAATATTAATTAATATCTGAGCAGCTTATTAGAGCAGAGGGCTTTTAACAGAAAGGTAACAGGTTCAGATACCGTCAGTCCTAGCCGAACGATTCCTTTGCACTTTTCAAGTTTGTATATAAGTTACCAGTGGATGTGTCCATTGTCCAGTTACATATATATTTGATAGTTAACTATGGCGTGGCTGTGACTTGCACCTCCTACTGATGGTAGTAATTGCACTTGCAATGGAACCGTAAACTTTAGCAAACATCATTTCTGGTGTTTCTCTAATGCCTGACCTTCCTGCACTAGAAGAAATGTACGAATTATTAAAATAAACATTTCTACGTTGAAAGTTTCACTTAGGTGAACTATCTATCGATTGATCGATCGAGCAATAGATAGATAGATCGATTGATAGACCGATAGATAGATCTATCAATCTATCTATCTCAATCTGTGTTGAGGTGTTTGTTTGTGTAACTTTTAACACAAAAGGAAGGGAACACTAATGGGTAAGGAATCACACACATGAGGTATGGGTGCATAAATGGGTAAGGGTGCATAATGGGTAAGGTGCATAATGGGTAAGGTGCATAATTGGGTTAGGGTGCATAAATGGGTAAGGGTGAATAATGGTTAAGGGTGCATAATCGGTAAGGGTGCATAATGGGTAAGGGTGCCAACATGGGTAAGAGTGTACACAAGGGTAAATATATATATATACATGGGTCAGGGGATAGTAGACTTTTATGGATAAGT
>KN886406.1:51529-71164 GCA_000934455.1 Apostichopus parvimensis
ACATGTTCTCTGTGGCTTACAATGTCCTTATTGGTGTGACAGAGATAATGATGAAAGTTTACTGCACAATAAACCAAAAGCCAAATCCCCCCCCGCCGCCCCCCCAAAAAAATGAAAAAAATGAGGGATAATTTTTTTTTTTTTTCAATATGTAACTTTTTGGATCAAACATATCACAATATCATTTATCAAACATTTATCTCCCAAATTGTATTTCTGTATGCTCTTTCTCCAGGTGTTGCATAATAGCATTATCATAACAATGGCTTGCATTGTTATATTTTATTGCATTGTTTTTTCTTTTTATATATATATATATGCATCAAAGTTCATTTTGGTACACAGTCAATGCAAATAGGGGGCGGTGTGCTTCATTTCGCATTATTTTGTACTCACGGCTTGTTTTTAACCCATCATCGATCATTGGTATGCTGCCCTCACTATGTCATCCTCTTTTACCCAGGATAAGGACGAAGAGGATCCTTTACGGAAAATGTCCTTCTTTGAATCGCAGGTGAATAGTTTTGTCTCTCATCTAACTCGGCTTGGCGTCTCTCCTTTTTTTATTTTATTTTTTTTCCATCATTTTCACATTTCATTTTGATTTCATCATCGATTACGTTTTACGGTCGATGTTTCCGACGATTCGTGGCGTCGTAAACTGTTGAAAGAAAATCGTTCTTGTTCGGCCTAAGAAACAAAACTACCTTTATTATGATATAGAGAAATTGATTTTTATCCAAGAGTTTTACCACTTTTTTTTTCGTTCCCAAAAAAATTAATATATAGTTGGAATATTTTGATCTTCTTTGGCGATGGGATTAACATAATATTATATCCTCATAGTTTATCCCCCCTCCCTCACCCACTGCATCTAATACACACCCCTAACCCACCCCCCCCGGGTACTCCTCAGGTCTCTGCCAATAGCTGAAATATAAATCGGACAAACCTCGTTTGTTTTATAGTTCTTGATACCGTTGATAAAGTCGATAACGTTTTACATTTTTTTCCCCCTCAACTTGTCAACTGTTTTTTAACATGCAGGAATCATTGGCTTCACAATCCTGGCTATTTCCTTTGAAATTAAAGGTGATGTCATTTAACAATGTCGCCCTCAACATTTGGCTTTTGTCTGCGCTTTATCGTAGCAAACCATTTTCGCCAGAATTAGTTCCTCGAGCTGCCAATTTCTTTTTTTTTTTAATGGATGTGCTAAAACTTTTCGATGTCTTTTCCTTTTTCGCCACGGTTTGGGGCCTTTTTTGTTCTTTCTTTTTTAAGGTTTCAAGTTTTGTAATACTACATAATGTGACATTAGGGAAGCTTAATGTTCTACTGTAGATCTTTTTCGAATGTTTGCATCAGATGCAATTGCAGAAAATCAGTTGGTCGTATTGGCAGGGTAGAGCCATTGAATCATTTAATATCCAGCATTTGCATCGCAAAAATGCTATACGAAATGAGCAAAGCTGGATAACGACTATTGTAAACAGGAACCATAGTGACAAGAGAGGCAAAGGTCATAGCCCTAAAAACTGCTAATCAAGCATAAAATTATTCGCTGAAAATCTTGTATGATACAAATACATAAATGTGAATGCATTGTGCAATGTTATTACATTATTACTGTTCTGACAATAAGTAAGTGCCGCAAAAGAATTCTGCTACTTTGCAAAAGAAATTTTCAAAGATGTGTCAGACAATAGCATAATTTGCATAAAATAATTGTGACCAGCGGTTGTCATCGTCGTGGGGATAAATTCTAATTACCATCTGTGTAAAAACAGCTTATGGGGATAAAAAGATATTCATATATTTTGTACAAACATCTTTTACTTCTTTCAGAATTAAAAAATATATGACCGTGTGGAAATTTCTATCCAAGTTTTCTTGTGAATTAAATATGCCGTAACAGTAACGACAAGAGAGAACAAAAAAGGACAGAAAAATCAAGCTCTTAGGAAGGAATTGATAATTAATATACGAATAATTATACTGAGTGAAAAATAACTATCGGTGAACCTTGTGGGAATTTGATTAAATTTCTTTTAAATATTTATATTTATACATGTTCTTGTTATAAATATTAATATTTATACATATTCATGTTACAAATATCTATGTTTATGCATATTCATGTATAAATATTTATATTGATACATATTCATGTTATAAATATTTATATTTATACATATTCATGTATAATTATTGAATTGCAACCGACTGCTTTACAAGTATCAACTATAGCAACTTTTCAAATCAAAAGAGAAGAAATGTGTAACTTTGTGGCAGAATTGTTGATAAATACATAAATAATTTGATTACTTTGTGACCTTTGTAGTTGTTTAATGTGGTAGAGATGGTTTTTTGCGACAGACTGTTCTAACAGCACTCCCATCTTTTCGCTTCCGAGAGAAAGAAATCTGAAAGTTGGTTGCTTTGTCCTGCTGGGTTTTTTCACCCTCTTGTGGAATACTCCTATTTGTTTACTCCCACTTTGTTTTACTCCCCCTTTCTAAAGATTTAATTTTTGTTACTTTTTCCACTTTTTTTCAATTTCAAGTCGACATCAACTTATGCCAAATTTCCTTTGGCATTTATTTTGCTTTCAAATCCTTTTAAACTACTTGCCTATTATTATTTTCCACTTTGCTTATATATTTTCTTCCTGAACACAAAAAAAGAAAAGAAAAAAAAGGAAACACTTTTATAGTGAGTTTGGTCGGAATGAAAAGTTTTATTCCTTCTCTGTTCTGTGTACGTAGCTTTCACTGTGAAGGTTTTGTAGTTTTTGGTATTCAAAGCTTTGCAATGATGTAAGCAAGAACACAGAAATCAAAGAAACCCCCTTCCCCCTCCCCCCTCCCCCTCCCCACCCTTGATATCAGTGATTGTCTGAGACTTGTCTTGTAACTTTAAACGTTCATTTAATGTTAACATCGATGTCACCATTTAGAATATGTATTATGTGTATTTTAAGCATTCTTGCAATTTTTTTTATTATTGCTTTTTAGGAACTGGGATGGTTAATGTGGCGTAACGTTCTTCCTTATAAACGCAGATTTTGAATAATCTAGGTTGCTTTTACGAAACCCTTTATGCTGTTATTCTCAGTTTTCAATTATTTGATACTGGCCTTTAAAACATAAAAATGATGACTTCTACGAGCAGAAACTTCACAATAATATATGAAACAGCGTATTGGTGTGATCGAAGAAGAGAAATCGATTGATATAGAAGGCGGGGAAATGGTTTACCTTGTCATGACCTTCCCTTTATGTTTAGGATTTAGGTATCCATTAACTGTAGAGAAGTTAACGGGTCTGTCATTTTAGTTTCCTTGCACATTTTTCTTCAGAGACAGAAAAAAAAAAAAAAAAAAAAAATCTTCAGAAAGAAAAAAAAAAAAATCTTCAGAAACAGAAAAATAAAATAAAAAAATCTTAAGAAACAGGGGGAAAAAAAAAAACCAAGAAAATTTTGTTTAATATTACAGATGGGATCAACACCTTTAGTAGTAGGAACGTTGAGCGACGAAAAAGAGTAAAAATTAGAACCAGAAATAGTTGGGACAAGTTTGAGCTATTCTGTCCACATATGCATCATAATTGTTACTGTCGAAAGCTGTCACCATAAATGCTGATGGCTTCAGAGTTACTGGAGGTACTGTGTTTATAAAAAGGGTGGAAGGTGGAGTTGTCTCAGATCCCTCCCGAAAGTGTCATTAGGGAAGGTCAAAATATCGGAAAAATAATTACCAACCTTGTAAATCTAAGTACTAGCAAGTATTCCTGATACTGACAATTCTGTAATGTCAACTAGATAACAAAGTGCAGAGTTAATCTGATAAATTAAAACAAGGTATGCATGATCTTTTGGAATATATTTGAATATTTATGAAGATTTGTAAGCAAGTGGCATTGTGCTTGCTTCATGTTTCCTCCCCTCCCCACCCCTCCCTCCACACCCCCAGGGATTGAATTCATTTTGTTATGTTTAAACAGTGAGACATTAACCTGTGTCCGTCCATTTTCCCCAGCCCATTGTCGAAACATTTTGTTTGCTACAGTAATCGCCGAATCTTAACTACCGTTTTTGTTTTTCCCTCCTTAAAGGAATGGTTGAGTCCAATCCTAGCAAGTGTTATGCTGCCCCCTATCGGACAAGCAAGTGGCAAAACGAAGGTGGTACATGCCTACTACACATACCCCACTAATGCTTTACTTTGTTTTCCCCAAATATCTCTTGGAGTAATAAACTAATGTGTGTATCTTTCCAACATTTTTCTAATAATTCACCTGTTGTTTGTAGTGCTTAAATTCCTTCTAATAGTCACCATCGTTTTTTGGAGTCGCTTTTCTCGTAAATCTGACATCCCCGACTGATCACGTGTTTTCCACAGCTTCTTTCTGTACTAGAAACCATTAACTAAAAAAAAGTTTGAGTTGATACGTACCCAAATTATGTGGACGTATCGTAAAGTTTTATTGCCCAGGCCACGCGAGAAACTAATCCATTTGAGGGCTTCCCCTTGTATACTCTCCCATTGTAATCTTTTGTGAATCTATTAATATTCATCTCTATATGAAAAACATTTTAATATCATCACAAAGTTGTAATTTGAATAAAAAAAATCTCTTCTTGGGGTGCAAACAGTATGAAATGACAATACATTTGATATTTCTGTGATTGATCGCTACCATAGAGGCGAAAACTTGTGGACGTGATCGTTTGGAGCAATCGGTATTGTGGAAGAGGGATTGATTCGGGGGAAGATGGTAGGAAAGGAGATTAAAAACCAATCCTTTTGTTGCAAATATACACTCAAAATATTTGTTGAGATCTGATAGCCTATTGAGGGATGGATGAGGGGTAGTAAATTAGGGGTAGTCAGAAAACTGAAGAATTATGTTAATGGAACACTGAAAAAGGAGTTACATAGCCAATCACCATGGTGATGAGTGGAATTTGGAACAACTGAGAGGATATGAGATAGCCAATGAGGTAACTGTAGAGTATTAAAAGACTTCAAAATAGATCGGACAGCCAATCACATAATGCGTGGTTACATAGCCAATCACCATGGTGATGAGTGGTCAATGTGAACAACTGACAGTAGATAGAGATAGCCAATCAGGTAAATGTTGAGTATTATAAAAGACTTCAAAATAGATCGGACAGCCAATTGCATAACGCGTTGTTACATAGCCACATAATCACCATGGTGATGAGTGGTAAATGTGAACAACTCACAGTAGTTGAGATAGCCAATCAGGTAACTGTAGAGTATTATAAAAGACTTCAAAATTGATTGGACAGCCAATCACATAATGTGTGGTTACTAGGCATCTCAAAGGAGTCGATTACGTTGTATAACTCTACCATGAGCAAACATACATCCCGAGCGCGCATGCATCTGCACATTCCTGCAGTTCCATCCCAAGACAGGACTTGAACCTCTCAAGAAAGTTAGCAACCTTTCAAAAAACCAAAGATTACAATTTTTGTCATTTTACAACTTAACCATAATTGAGAAAAGTCAAGTCAGTTTAAAGTATAATGTGCAATCAAATATTAAGTGATTCAAGGGATTAGCTCGATTTCAGCAGAACTTAGGACTTACGATTCCATTCCCTCACATGTACACATACCGTAACCAGTACCTCAATTCACCTCAAACTCCCCCAGCTAAAATATTGCCAATCTATATAGCATGTATCACCATTTTATCAAAAGGTTTAAAATAAAAAAAATATTGCGGAAAAGTTGATATTTATAACTCTGGTCACTCATCAGCCATCGTATACCCCTTTATTTTCCTCTACAACATATCTGATCAAATGGATAAATACCAAATGTTATTATTCTACCATTAGAAACCAAAGTACCCCAGGCAGTGATTAACTTTATTGTATAACCAAGCTTTGGTAGATTTTCACACTATTATTTATATTCATAGTCCTGTGATATGGAAATATACTTCTTAAAAGGATCAAGTTAAGCACAAAATTAATTTTAATATGTTGTTTTCAACCCAGGTTGTATTTTCTATTGCGCTTTTTATTTTTGAGAAATGACTCTTTTAAAACGTCCAAAGATCATCAATTGTAAAAGTGACTGGACTATGAAGTCTAATACACAGACCATTAGTAAAGTGACTGGACTATGAAGTCTAATACACAAACCATTAGTAAAGTGACTGGACTATGAAGTCTAATACACAGACCATTAGTAAAGTGACTGGACTATGAAGTCTAATACACAGACCATTAGTAAAGTGACTGGACTATGAAGTCTAATACACAGATCCTTAGGTCAGTTTCACAGATGCAATACAAAGTTCAATATGAAAAACAAGGTTTTTATAACCTCAAGTGACATGTTTTATATAATGGTGTTACAATCTTTTTTAGGGACAAATTGTGATGAATGTCATCGAAGATACTCTGGTTTTTTTTTATGAAGTTTGAAGAACATGTTTTGGTTGAGTTTTTAGAATTGATAAAACAATGGATTTCACAATTAGCTGTAAGTTTCCATTAATGGCAACAACGCTTAATTTTGAAGAACAAAGAAAACAGTCAAATAGTTGTTCTGGTTTAAGATCAGGTCTGTTCTATCTCTTGTGAATATGTAAATTTGGAAAAGTGTAATATCTATTAAAATTGTAATCTTATTATTCGCTTAGAGTCATTGCATATGGATCCACATTTTTGAAAAAATGTCTTTGATTTGAAGTTTGGGGTGTAAACTCATTAATAACAAATCATTATTGGTGTTCATGTTATGAATGATAGGAACTTTTTCCTTACAGTAATTGGGATATTATTTAATCGGAAAAGAAACACTTAAACTTCCAAACATGGGGTAAACATCACCGTTGAATGCATGGCACTCTACCTAAATGTCATTAAAACAAGCTTGAGTCTTACAATAAACCATCTTGTATGGATGCTGACCACCTAAAATGACCCCCAAAAAGTTATAAAGGTTAACAAAAGATGTTGATCATTCCTAGTAGTGTTCTTTGCCAAGTTCAGCACTGACCAAGCAGCTTAATTGGGACATATGGAGAGAAAAAAATTGAGATAAAAATCCAAAATTTTGAGATAAGTCAAAATTTGGACTCAAGAGGTCCAAAAAAAAGGTCAAAATTTGGACTTTTAAAGTCAACATTTTTAGAAAAAGTCAAGATTTTGAGATAAAAAGTCACACTTTTGAGATAAAAAGTCAAAATTTTGAGATTTGGGGATCCTTTTTTATCTTCCCATGTCTCTATTAAGCCACCGTAATAAACAGACTTTGCTAATGTAACAATGATACTTTTAGGTTACAAGTGACCAACTGATCCCTCATACCTCACAAAGGAAGGTCTGAAGGGTCCAGACAATTTTGAAGCTCTTCCCAGTTTGTTCGTAACATGAAGTTTTTAAAATGCATCGTACTAAGAACCTGTGGTCATGATCCAAGCAGTGTTTGCCCGTGGGAGGGAGGGGGGGAGGGGGCAAGCCTGATTGAATTTAAGGCAGACTGGAATGGTGGGGGGGGGTAGGTTTAAAGTTAGACAAGCTAATATTTTTTTCAAAATGGTCACTAGTATCCTTTTGAATGGTTTTACTCCCATCACCTCAATCTGACCTAATTGGTCATCATATTTTAATCCATTTTAAATTTGAGTAATCTGTCCATTTTCCTTCTTTTCATTTTCTCAAGAAATGGTTTTTCTTCTTCTTTCCTTTGGTCAGATTGCAAACTCTTTGTATCTCCCGATTTCATTTTCCATTTCAGTCAAACCTTTTTCACAGTTTGAGGTGCTGGGTAATTTTCCCTTCTGCAAAACATCCTGAATGGGAATTCACTTCTAACGCTTTGATTTATGCTCTAATAAAAATCTATAAAATAACGGGCATTCATTGAATGAAACATCGGTTTCATTTAATTTGTTGTTCCTGCACCAAGCACCAGGTTACTTTCGTTAAAAAATGTCTATTGTTACATCTGGCCTTTGAAAAGTGATTCTTATTTCCAAATATGCTAGAAAAGTCCAAAACAATGGCCACGCTTGCTCAAACTTCAAAAAGGTATATTCCTGACTCTCAAGAAATGGCTTCCATCACTGAGCCTTTTAAATTTTTGTCTTGAAAGTGTAGGAATAATTTGAAGTTTAGAAACTCCTGAAATAATGTTTTTGAATATCTTTATCAAAGCACATAGCTAATAAATAAAATATCTTTCCACAGCTGTTTCTTGTGAATTTTTTGTAATGTGTGAAATAGTTCTGACAGGATTTTTCTGAATTGATTCTATTCCTCTTGCTTCATTTCAAATCAACAATTTCTTTCTTGATGCAGTTTTAATTTTCATCCAACACTCTTTTCTTGCTTGATGTTGTGTGAAAGGAGGTTGAGATGTTTCTCGAACATTGCAGTAACGTGCATGTGTTTATGTATCCCATTTGATGTATAATGGAAAGATTGTATGCAAGATCTATGTTCCCATACACATAATTATGTAATCCTACTGCATGCATCTAGTTATCTTGTTGCATTGTGTGCAAAACTTTTTAATAGTTTTGAATGTCAAAGCATTAAATGTGTGCAAAAGAAGTAAATGATTTTTCCTGTATCTATGATATGAATATTACCAAACCTCTAGTTGTGAATCGTGATGTTTTATGCATTTTTCTGAATGGTATCGCATACCAACAACCATGGTGCAACATACAATAACAGTACAGTTAAATATACGTGTTATTATGATTGTACGTTGCATAATTGCATTTTTCATTTGTGATGTTGCTTGCATGACTATGATATTGCATGAATCCTATATAAGCATAACACTTTCTACCCCTATGAGGTATTATCTTCACTTTATTGTTTGCAAGTTATGGCTGCATGCAGCTATGGTGGAAAGAAAAGGAGAAAAAAAAAACCCAAAATATTTGGACCTATCACAACTTTACTGGACATTTATATCTGCATTTAAATTTAGCTAATAAATATTCCACTTTGTTAAATACCCCATGAACAAAGGTTAAAATGATAATCAGGAGAATATACCAACTGATTACTAAACTTTTATGTATAGCACCCACACATCCGATATTAAAATTCATATTCTTAGTGCCGGCACAAATTTAATAACAACCATTATAAAATTGTGTGATATTTGGAAGGTGTGTTTATGTTGTACAGTATGAAGTGATACCACCTGCCTCCACCATGCCATACCTATTAAATATGTGAATGATATAAAAATGAACAATTGCAGTTTGTGACTGTCTAATTCGAAACCTTCTTCGAATGATACTCTAATGTCATTCTTTACTGTTTCAGTCTGTTTCTCTCACTTTCTTGGCTATGCTTAGAAGTAACCATCTTCAAATTATCACAATTAGCCATGGTTGACCCCAATGTTTTATGAACAATTGTTTTCCATTGGTTGGTAAAGTTCATGTACCTTTCTACAGGTGAAAGTTAAAATCTCAGTGTCAACCCTGATTGCCTTGCAATCTATATTCTCCTTTCTTACACATAAATGATGCCCAATGTCACAGTGCAGGAAGGTTCACTATTTTTATGAAACCTTTAGTAAACCATTTTCGTTTCGTCTTCCAGGAGGTGGATTCTCCCAATTCCGATCCTTTCTATGAATCTCAAGAGAGCCACTGTTTGATCGGAGTTGCTAATATATTTCTGGAGGTGCTCTTCCACGACGTCAGTCTGGAGTATGCAGTACCTATCATCAGTCAACAAGGCGAGGTAAACTACAGGGGCATTAATATCATATCATCAGTGGTGAAGAGAATCAGTTTAATGCATATGAGAATAGTTTATTGTATTATCCATTGTTCCCCTAATTGTCGCCGGACCCTGGGGCTGTAATCTCCAGATATTGCCCTCTTGTCTGAGCCTGCAGCAGTAAAACAGTATATCTACCTTTTTCACTACAGAATTGCCATCTGTATTGCTTCTAAAATTGATAATGCTTATACTCTCAGAAAACGATTTCAAAGGGTCTTGCCTGAAAATTGAAAATCTTGCCTGAGCTTTCTCAAAAAGTAGACAACCCACTTATATGCATTTTCTTTACCTTTTACCCACCTAGACTTGATTTTTTACCCTAAAAGTTGATCAGGGCAAAGGGCCAGTTCAATTTCAGAAACATTCTGACAATATTATGTTTAGCTTTCATGCATAACTAATCTGTTTTTGTTGTTTTGTTAGGTGGCTGGTAAACTCCAGATGGAGATTCAGAGGATCAGTAACACCCCTGAGAGGGCCCACGATGTGAGTTCTTTAGGATCTAACGAGGGCCTCGAGGAGTCAGAAGCGGAAGGAGGGTTAGCGGTTGGTGCTCCACTAACCTGTCGGGTAAGACACCATGACACCATAAGACACCATGACACCATAAGACACAAATTAATAAACTTGAAACATGCAACTGCAAGTGTAACTTGCATCTCAGTTCTACATCTGATGAAGATGTAGCCTAAAACATGAAATCAGTTAGAATATACTACCTAGTGTTATTCCTGTGAGGCTGACAAGATCATTTTTTCTTTTTGTCTTTGAAATGTGTTATGTAATCAGAAAACATGAATCATAATACCAAATTACTGTCAATAATATGCACTAATATGTACATGCTAACATCCCCTCTTGAACAGGATGATACATTTATCATATCAGGAGCTTCTGAAAACAATGTCAAACACTGAACAATGTTGGAATTATCCCTAAAACAGTTTGTTCCTTGGTTTAAATCGTGAAAAGTTGAAAACATCTCGGGCCAACAGACTTTATGTCAGATGCAAATGAATCGTCATAATCATGAGCTTGTGTTTTTGTCAAAAAGAAAATGGCAGTGAGGGAGTTCAAATTTTAACGTTGATTGTATAATTCTATTCTTCTTTGTATTTTTGCTTTTGCAGGTTAAAATAATGGAAGCAGTTAATCTACCCCATTCTCTAGCTCATTTTGTCTTCTGCCAGTATTCTTTTTGGGGTCAGGACGGACCCACCGTCGTACCCCCTTTTATCAACCCAGATTTGGAGGAGTACCATTCCAGGAAGGGCGAGAGTATAAAAGGAACTATGAAGTTCCATCATAGTAAGGTAGGTTAGATGGACTTTCATACAGTTTAGTTTCATCCCTGACTGTATAAAAAGAATCCTATAAATTTTTCATTTTTTAGATAACAATTTTACATCTCACTATGATAGTGTTTCTTTAATCACAGTGACTATTGTACACAAATGGTGTTTAGAGCATGTAAGCTTGTTGATGGTATTAATATCACATTTATGTTTGATATCCCAAGAATATATGTCAAACTTTTTATTTCAACCTTCAATCAGCAGTATCGTATCTAGCATTCTATGTTTTACAAATTGAATGGCATAAAAATTTGGTATTTTCATCAAGCCTAGTAGTTTTACTATTAGCTGATTGGCCCGAATTTGCTTCTGTGTTGAGAATAGGTACTGTAACAAGTTAAAATGCAGTTGTTACTGGCATATACTAAATGTGTGGATGGATCTCATAGTCAGAGCAGCGGGAATTTATAAAATTTTATTATGAAATGCATCATGCCTTAATGTGAACATTGAAATGAAATGTTACCGGGATATAACACCCTTTCATATCATATTCATTCTCTTAGGAACTCAAAAGTTGCTCTCAAACTGCCCCCTCCCCTTATTATCAAAACCAGAATGCACCTGGGAGAGGCACAGGGTGGGGGGGGGGGAAGGAAGAGGATGGGGAAGAATGGGGAAGGGTTTAATGCTTCTTTTTTTTTTAATACTTACTCACTGGTAACAGAAATCTTGAAAATATTCTTGAAAATAATATGAATGAATATTTATAATTATATCTTTAGTGCTAAAACCCACTCGAGGACCTTCTTCGTTTTCATCGTTTTTGTTTGTTTTGTTTCTTCGAAAGGAATTCACGGTAAGTGTTACAGAAGATTTCATTGAACATGCTCTGGAGGGATCCCTTGCTGTGGAGGTGTGGGGTCACAGGATAGGTGGTAACAGCAACCCGTACTCCAATGGATGGGAAGTGGACAACCTTAACGCCAAGTCTAGGACCTTAGCTGATAGGTGAGTCTTAACCATATGTTGTAGCACAGGTTATATAAATAAAACATCATACTTTTGCAATGTAATGTCTTGTCCTTCTTCTTAGCAACATAGAGAGCCTGCTTAGGCACCATATACAAAATCAGCTATGCGGAATCCCGCGCCCCGTTCCGCCGCGGGTTTAATCCGACCTCGGTAAACTGCCATGAATAGCACTATTGTTGGTCGGAAGGCACTGGGTGAACAATGGTCGAGTGCTTTATCCGCCGCGGTCGGACGGTGATCCTTTAATGTTACCTTGTAATCCGTTTTAAATGAAGGAACAAAGGTTTATCCGACCGCGGCGGGCCTACGTGATCAGGACGTTGATTTTGAATGACAAGTGAAAAAGTAGGCTTCTCTCCACGTATATCAAAAGCGATGTTTTTACGTGCAGTGTAAGGGGCCTTTTCAAAACTCTCTCAAAATATCTCTTTGGTGATATCAAGCGCGGGAATCTATCAGAAATATACCAGCCATTAGGCGCCATATATTTCTAGAAGACAGCAACCAAGTAGGCATATTCAACAAAATCTTCCGATAATACTTCTACGATGTTCGCAAAGTTGTTGCAGCTACTCTGGATGAAGCTTTTCATAACAACTTTACGTAAAATACCGTAACCCCCCAAATCAAATGGTTGTGCTTGAAACAGCTTGCGTATTATTTTGTTGAATATGAAAGCCCAAACTGTTTTGGAACATACCATTGTTCTTGACGTTGGTGTCAAAACATTTCTTGGCCAGCTGCCAAGGAGAAACTAGGTCAAGCACCTGTGAACTTGAGATTTGTTTTCACTTCATGGAGTTGGCTGTAATGTTGTAATAGTTTCCACTATTATTCACGTGTAATGGGCCACATGTACTTAGGTCTCCTGCTAAATATGATTAAATATTCATTAATTATTACACGAAGAAGGTGTATTGAAGTAATTAAAATGCTTTATCCGTGTGGATATTCCATCATCTTGTTAGAAAAATAAAAGCAGGTGACTTTCAAAATAGTATTCGCTTGTAGAAACTCCTTTCTTCGCGCATCGAATGGTCGAACGACGAAGCCTCGATAGGACAATGTTATGGTCACTGTGTTGTGTAAGTGTGTATTACTTGTGTGTATATTTGCGCTGCATGTACTGCATGAGGGTAAATGTCGATCAACTACTTCTGAGGTTACTTGAAACTTAACTGTAAAGATTCCATTGTTAAAATTTGATCATCCGCTCGCAGCTGAACGCTATCATTACTTCCTTGAATGGAGACTAAGTACTATTGTTTGCGCGGCCAGACGCAGTCGGCTTAGCAGTGGTGAAGGGCTCTGCCTTGGGTTAATCCGACTGCAGGAAAACGGGAGCGCCGCAGTCGGACGGCAGGGTATTGTTTAGCGTGGAAGACGCGGGATTCCGCATAGCTGATTTTGTATATGGTGCCTTAGATCCTGTTGAAAAATATGTTACCAGGCCTGACATGAGAGGCGTTTAAATCTCATTTATCTTGGACTCAGATGAAGTGAAGTGATTTGTAAGATTATGAGATGTGGGTAGCGTTACAACCGACAATAAACATTTAAATCTCTTTTTATCTTGGACCTAGATGGAGTGAACTGATTCGTAAGATTGAGATGTGGGTGGAGATCCAGGAGTTGAATGATCAAGGGGAGTATTGCCCAGTTGAGTGTTCTCCTCGACCAGATCCTGGCACCGGTGGAACTTTTCAGATCAGACAGGTAAAATATCCAGCTATTTATCTCGGCTTAAAAGCCACTGACTTTGTCCCCAGCAAAAATTTATCTGGGCTCGAAGGAAATCCCTAAGTTTCTCAAAGCTCACAGACTGAAATATTATTATTATTATTTTTTACCAAATTTATATATCTCTCTTTGCTATGCTTAAGCATGTTCAAGAGCGCTTTACAATGACAACAAAATGACAAAACCCTTAAAATATGAATATGAAGAATAAAATTGACACAGCTTAAATATATATATATATAAACGAAGAATTAACTCTCGTTTCCATTCTTCCGTCCTTCAGGGCCAGTCACGGAGAGTTTACGTGAGCGTGAATCCCGTCCAGAACTCCGGCACGTTGCCTCTGATCTGCGAATCCATCACATCCGTATCCATCGGCAGCATCTGCGTCAGGAAGAAGATCCAGAAGGGACTGGACAGTTACCAGGAGAACAACTTGAACAAGCTGAGGGACCGCTGGTCGGACGCCCTCATGATGCGGAGAGAATACCTAGACGAACAGATCAACATGATCATGAATAAGAAAGGTCAGAGATTCTGAAGGGAACCAATCAAACAAAATGCAAATATGTAGCACATGTATTAAAAATATTGGATTCTACTTTAATGTAATATTTTGGTTTTAAAAATATGAAAATTTCAAACTTCATGGCATTTACTGTAAGTAGGAGGGGAAAGCCCCTTAGTCATGGACAGGATATGCAGTAGTAAAGAAACATCAAGGTTTGAAAATTTCATGAAATCTTGTCATTATAAACAAAATTACTGGAATCGCATAAAAATCATGTTTTGGATTTTTTTGATTTGACCTTGACTGGAATTCAGACTGCAACCTTACTTGATGTCGTCATGGAACCTCATTAAATTTGTCACGCGGTAAAGGTGCATCGACCTTGGAAAGAAGAAATTGAGGGTGAAAAAAAAACACTGTTAGACATTTCTCGTGTTGTATTTTTTCATTTTTGTAGGTAAAACAAGAAAAGACTCAGAAAGAGAAGCCAGCTTAATCAACCAATGGGTGTCGCTGACGGAGGAAAGGAACGCCGTCCTGGTGCCAGCACCAAATAGTGGCGTCCCTGGGTCCCCCGCTCACTGGGACCCTCCAGGAGGGATGGAACCTCATATACCTGTCTTGTTTCTTGATCTGAATGGTAGGTGTTCAAGTTTACGGTTTTAAATTTGAGATAACATGACATCATTAAAGCAGGTTTGATACTTTTGAAAATGATTTAAAACCCTTCTACGACGTTAACAAAGTCAGGCATAAATTTAACGGTATAACAAAAAGAAAATGTATTTCAAAGAACAAAGAAATATATTTTTAAATTGGGAAATTAAAAATCTTCTCAGGAAAGCTGTGAGAAGATATGCCGATGCATCTGTCCATTAGTAATTATGTACTGAAGAAAGTTATCAACAGTACATTGTGAGACATTCAAAGATGATAATTTACAGAAATACTAATGGAAAAATAAGTAGATGCATCTGTTTTTCAGTCAGTCTGTCAGTCATCAACATTGTAGGTCAAATACTTTCAAAGTCGTTTCGAGAAAAGCTCTAAAAGCCCCAGGGTTCGTAACGAGAGAATGATTATCTGACAAGGTAATGAAAGAATGTCATTTCACTGTAAAAGACTGAAAAAAAAAACACAAATTGGTTTTAATGTAAGAAAAAAGGGAATTGAACATCCTACATGTACCATCGAATCCAGCCTTTTTTTTCACATCGCTATGAAGCATTTCTGACATATGACACATAATGTGCGATATTATAAACTATATGCAACTGAATTAAGTCCTTCAGTTGTTAGGATAGCATTGTGACATAAACCTATCCTATAGTCAGAGCTTAGAGCACAGCACCAAAGGTATGAATGAGTCTAGTATCACATTCGTGGAATATCCGTGATTTCTTTTCTACCCAGGGAACAAAAACTATTATCCTAACACACTGTAGCATATGCAAACTGGAGCCTATACCGCAATTTTTGCAAAGTTCCGTGATTTTTTTATTTACCCCAGACTCATCCCTGATGAGTGAGCAGAGAAGTATGTTGATAAAATTATCAGGTCTGATTAATGTTTGCATTGTTTTATTTGCTGTTTCTCGATACATTTGTTGTTTAACTAAATATGACGACCTCACTTTCAAAATTTTATCTTTTTTTTTATATTCTCAATTTTTTTCGTTACTTTGATGCTCCCTTGTTTTATTATAAAATTTTGCTTGAGAATTTGTTCTGGAATAACCTGACACTGAGACGATGGTGTTACGAACCCTCGCTATATTTCTGATCTATAATATTCGATATTTCTCACAGCCGACGAGATGGGTACCTGTGGATTACTTGAGGGGATGGACGCTGCAGGTTACAACTCCACTATATGTAAAGAAATCAGTGGCAAGCAAGTCCTGCTTCCAATCGTCAAGTTTTGCGAGAAAGATGTAAGTAATATTCAACCTCAATCTGTTTTTTTTTTTGAAAACATTTATTTGGATAAACTTAAGTAGGCCTGCCAAACGGTATTTTGACATTGTCATCAGTAACTTGCATCAAATTTGTCCTTCTTTACATCTCCTTCAGTCGTGTTGGGGTAATACAGCCCTTTGCTTGGATCGTGTGTTTGGTGACCAGAATGTAATCTTCTGAGCTTCTATCAGCGTTCTTTTTCCTTTTCAGTTGAAGTAGAGTAGAAAGCAATTGTGATATTATTTAAAAAAAGTGGAAAAAAAGTAGTCGTTTGTGTTATTATCCAGTCTGACGTTAACTTAACTTATTCCCAGTTATGAAATGATTAAATTTCTCGTATTTTGACATCTGGGGGGAGTGCGACACACTACGACGGCGAAGTTGCAAGTATAATGGGTCTTTGTGTGTTCTCATCTAAGCGAATCATTTTCTGCCCTGAGTCGGATAATCTCTCATTAAAAATTCTTTTGGCATATCCGTATCTTCTCTCCGTCCTGTAGGTCTCAGCTATCGCATCTTGGGACTCGTCCCTCCACGACTCTGTCAACCTGAACCGCGTGACCAGTCACGACGAGAGAATCTATCTGATCGTCAGGGCCGTGGTGCAGCTCAGTCATCCCGCATCCATGGAGCTGGTCCTCAGGAAGAGGATATGCTTGAACGTGTACAAGAAGCAGAGCTTTACCGAGTCACTCAGGCGGAAGATGAGCAAAGTGGAACACATACAGATGTGTGGGGTGACCTATGAGATCGTAGCTAATATACCAAAGGTAATCGTTTTTTGGGTTTACCTCCGTCGTTTCGACTACAAATTTGCCCGACTCCGTCGGTTCAGTACTGGATGGTTCAACGTGAGAGATAACGTAACTTAGAAGTACAACCTGTCGCTGTAGTCCACCAAATTCACACCAGTATTGATGAACTTAGGCACAAATTTCAAAGAGAAGAAATAAAATGTTACATACAATGTGTGGGACACAAAAAATATTTGGGATTGAACCGATTGGTTCTTAACTCTGGAATTAGTGGCAGCCAAGTGGTTGTAGTAGCATAGACCAGTTAGCAAGGTGAACCCTATTGTTTTTGGAGGCCAGAGGTCATTTGAGGTCAAATTCTGAAAATCCTGGTAAACATGGTACCTGAAGTAGGGCACCTTCAAGTTACCAGATTCCAAAGAGATGCAGCTAATCATGTGGTCGAAACCTCCACTCATTTCTGGGTTAATTACTTCAAAATACAAACAGTAACATTGGTTTTCAGTTTTTGATATGGATTGTTTACAGGTATGTGAACGTTAGCCTTTTTTACATTTATTCTTTCGTTGATGCTTACGTTTAACTTTTCTTTGGTTTCGTTTATCAATGACATTTTTTCCACTCCCAGGCCTCGGAAGACCCAGAAGATAGAGAATCGTTAGCACTGATGGCCGCCTCCGCCAACAATGAGAACGGTCTCTCGGGGGACGGCGAGACGTACATCGAGAAGTACACAAAGGGAGTATCGGCCGTGGAAAGTATTCTGGCTCTGGACAGGCTGAGGCAAGAAGTGATCATCAAAGAAAAATTAACCTCCAAGGGAAGGATGAGAAAGACCTCCAGCGTGCCAAACTTTGTAAGTTCATGCCGGCTGGATTCAACCGGTTGATAAAATTGTACGTGACGGTCAAGCCTACCTATAGAAGTCTCCTCAAATTCACTAGAGTTTTCAGAATTTGTTACTTGATAGCATAGACGACCCCAAATGCTGTCATGAGGATTCATATTAGAGAGCACCTAATTAATTGACCAGCCACCATATGATTGTAAACACAAGTGCTCTAACGGCCAGCACTACTTTTACTGTGTGTATAGACAAGTTTGGCTTGACCACTGAAATAGTACACTGTGTGTTTGATCATGAATTTGTGCTGAGGTCCGTGGCAGTATGGCTAGCAGTACCAACCTCAGGTAGATATTCAATCTGTTTTTGGCCGAGGGCAGAGGGCACATTTGGTATATGCTATGGGCAGGGAAGATTGTAATTGTAGTTTAAAAGCATTGTATTAATGATTTCATTAATTTTTCTGAATTTGAGTTCATGGGTTTCATTGCATTTGGTTCATTGGATATAGCATATATGGTGGAAGAATGTAGTATGGTTTGCATTGGTAATTACATATGTTGCTTGCGCTAACCATGGCAATAAATATCACTCCATGCTGTTATCATGAATCATGTTTAAATTTGATAGAAATTTGCAGAAATATCAGTTGCAGCCAGGGGCAAATTTTTTAAAGCATTTTTCTGGTTGTCTTGACAACGAGATCTTACTGTTTGGTTGTCTGAACAGCAAATTTGGTTGCCCCCCAAAAAATAGCAAAATAGCAATGAGCGAACAATATGAATACTGTCTGGAAGATGTGTATGTTTGGTGAATAGAACAGCAATATGTACTCTGTAGGAGAGATGTGTAGGTTTGGTGAATAGAACGCAATATGTACTCTGTAGGAGAGATGTGCAGGTTTAGTGAATAGAACAGCAATGTGTACACTGTAGGAGAGATGTGCAGGTTTGGTGGATAGAACAGCAATATGTACACAGTAGGAGAGATGTGCAGGTTTGGTGAATAGAACAGCAATATGTACACTGTAGGAGAGATGTGCAGGTTTGGTGAATAGAACAGCAATATGTACAATGTAGGAGAGATGTGTAGGTTTGGTGAATAGAACAGCAATATGTACACTGTAGGAGAGATGTGTAGGTTGGTGGTGAATAGAACAGCAATATGTACAATGTAGGAGAGATGTGTAGGTTTGGTGAATAGAACAGCAATATGTACACTGTAGGAGAGATGTGTAGGTTGGTGAATAGAACAGCAATATGTACATTGTAGGAGAGATGTGTAGGTTTGGTGAAGAACAGCAATATATATATACTGTAGGAGAGATGTGTAGGTTTGTTGAAAAGAACAGCAATATGCACACTGTAGGAGAGATGTGTAGGTTTGGTAAATAGAACAGCAGTATGTTCACTGTAGTAGAGATGTGTAGGATTTGGGAATGGAACCCCAATATATGTTGACGAAAACAAACACTAGATTGTGAATAACCTTTAGTGTCCCAGGGCATCGAAACAAAACTAGATTGTGAATGGTTTTCAGTATCCAAGGGCATCGAAAACCTACAAAAGCCAAAGAACCCAGAACAGTTGCATGATTAATAGCTGTTGCCATGTACGAGATCTTTTTTCTTCCGTGTTTAGGGGACGGTCACGCGCGGAGTGGAATCCAGCCCCTCTATAAATAGTCT
>KN886407.1:25234-41376 GCA_000934455.1 Apostichopus parvimensis
AAGGGATGCCTGGTCGAGATGGCCGTGACCAGATCATACTCGGTCCCATTGCAGGTATAGGCCAATATTACGTTATGTATATAGCCTATTAAAATAGTTTGTTTCAGATGTCATCGCATAATTGTTAGGGTGTTGCTTCCTTCTGAACAAGAAATTTGTCTTGGGTGGGTTCATTGATAAGTTATTGTTTTCAGCAGCTTTTTATTTTACTCGCTCAACATCTTTCTTTAAAATTGTAGAGATATAACACTCCATATAGACATTGGGAAGGTTGACATATTGGTTGAAGAAACTTTTCATCTTCAACGGACACATTTCTTGCCAAGCTTATAATTTTAAATATACACATTGGGGGAGGGCGACTTTTTCTTCATTGGTCATTAGTTTGTTAATTGTATTGTTGCTTATAAATGCTTACAGTCTTGACAAAGGCACAAAGGTTCAAATCAATCATTAAATGTGTTAGTCAAAAAGACTTACCACATGTTTATTGCGAATCTACCTAGCCTGGGCTACTTTGCATAGGGATCGGGGAACTGTTAAGATTAATTTACAGCTAATTGTACTTTTTGGATGTGAAAACTTACTTCGTTGCAGTAATTAGGTGAAAGAGTCTGTTGGAATATGAAATATTGTCATGGAATGCGAACCCAGTTCATTTCGATGTAGTATGTTTATGTTCCAATGTTTCTTAGACAACACGGAAGTCTTTAAAGCAGTCTGCCTTTTCTGAGAATTAACAAGCCCATACTGTATTGAATGTAATATATTTCAACTTTCAAGGAATAAAATGCATGGAACAGTTCTCCCTTGAAATTAAAAACACTCTCTGGCTTTTTATTCCCTTATACTTTTCAATTTGTTCACGGCAACACATTTGTATTATATAATACAACGCTTTTCACTTATCCCTCTAAAATGTTTATCTCAAATCAGTATCACAGGATACATTTGGGATATTTTACAGGTCATCATCTGTTCTGTATGATGGGTTTTACGTCTGCTTGAACCTAAAACAACATTAAGTTCCCCTCATTCCATCCTCACATCTTGTTTACCGTCCCATTCGAAATCATTGCCCGAAAATAATATCAAGTAATTACGTAGTAAATCTTCCCGATCTCAATTCTGAGTGTCTGTCTGTCTCTACTGTGTGTGAAATATTGACATAGCCACCCCACCGCGTTATAGAACCACCGGGATATGTGCCAATCTTTCAGCAATGCTTTCACTCTCATAGAGAAACATATCCAGGCTTTATTCGGAAAATGCAACTTGAGAACGGCACGCTAGAACAGCACAGCTATCCATGGAAGTCTGATCTGTGCAATTGATTTTACAAAACCGGAAATCCCTTAAGATGATTCAGATGATCGTGTGGATAACTTATTGATCATTTGGCTTTACATAAACAGTGGCATATGTCAGTTAATGAATTGGATCATAGCTCAAGTGTTCACTAATGAAACTTTTGTGTGCAGAACAAGGAATGACTTTTGCCCGAGAGATTTCAAACATATCTTTAGATAATGTTATTCATTAATTGTTTGTCTTACTAAAACTCGATTTACATTAACATCACCAAACCATATGATAATAATATTGCATGATTTGTTATTATTTTTAGATCATGTTCTTCAGAGCCCTCCAGACACACCTGTCCCTTCTGCCGAATCAAGTTCATCCTCTGAGGCTGGAGTTATTTACACTCGATGGGGAAAAACAACTTGTCCCAGCACATCTCAACTGGTATATCAAGGTGAGCCTGGATATCTAGACAATGATCTGTGACAATATGAGATGTAATCAAACCTGTACTTTTGAAGTACCACATTTAAAAACCGGTATATAAAAGAAAATATGTTAACCAGTAACACAAGAAGCAACCTCAATCTGCCAAATGTTCATCCAGCAGAGTTGATGCGATTTTTTGGTAACATGTGAAAGTAGCGGAGGCAACTTAAGGTCTGAAAGTATGATTGGATTAGTTGTGTGATCGTGAGTGATGGACACAATCTGTTTGATTGTGACTGATTGAACCAATCTCTATGATTATGAATGATTGAGCCAATCTGTATAGTTGTGTCTGAATGGACAATTTTATATGGTTTTGGCTGAGTAGTCAAATATGTATGATTTTGACTGATAGGACCAATCTGTATGATTATGACTGATTAGACCAATCTGTATAATTGTGACTGATTTGAACAATCTGTATGATTTTGATTGAGTGGATCATTTTGTATCGTTCTGACTGATTCGACCAATCTCTATGATTGTTCATGTAGAACACTTATTTTCTATAATTTTTAAGCCTATGTATCTTAAGAAAGATTCCAGTTCTACTCAGTCATGTTTAGGTTGTGCTAAAATTAGATCGTTCTGATAGCTGAAAAATCAATAATTCTAGCTTCACCAAGAGTAATTGAATAGGTTTCACGGTTTTTGCATTAAGATCCTAATTGGGTTTGCTTACTTAAATTATTTAACTAATTTTCAGTACTGATTGATGCCAATACATGTACAACCTAAAGGAAGCATGACGGTTCTTCAGCATTGATTCTCTATGTCTTGTGCATGGAGACTGGTAATTACTGTCCACAATGTTAGATCTAGAAAATCAAATTTGCTCTATTCTCTCTACAGTGCAATAACAACCTAATGCTAACTGCTTCAATATTGTTTTCAGGGTTTTCTGAGACCATGCTATAGTTATGATATTGTTTTCACTTGTTATAGGTGTAATGGGTAGTGGTAATGATCATACCCAAAAAGGATCTGGAGTTAACTATCTTTGCTTGCCCCTGGAACCAACTTTCGCTGAACCCCCAAACCATGCTAGTGGTGCTAGTATATATGGTGTTGAATATCAGCAAACCCTTCCAACATCTCCGAATATCTTTGACAGTGAAGCTCCTTGTGCTGTGTGTCTGTCTCCAGGCAAGCATTCTGTTCTAACAATCCCTGGAACCAACACCTGCTTAGGAAGCCAAGGTAAGGACGATGTTAAGACATTTGCAAAGGGGATAGGATCAATCGAGTATGGAACATTCTGGAAAGACAAGAAAAGGGAAACAAATACAAATATCCAAGATGAAAGGATGAAAGGGTGTATACAAAGTACAACATTTAGGAACTGAAGAGATCCTAATTGTGCAGCTCAGAGCATTTTTAGGAAGAAGTTAATAATTCCAGGTAACAGTTTAAAAAAAACCCTTTAAGGACAAAATAGATAACTTTCTAGATAAAATACCTCTAACTTTCCACATGCAATGTCTAAACGTCGACTTTGACAGTCTAAATTTCGAGAAGATGTAGTAGAACTAAGATAAATCGTCGAACGTTTTATTATAGAACGGCCAAATTTCGAAAAAGAAGGCGACATTAGAAGATAGCATTACAGTAGATTACAAGTTCAAATTTCAAATGAAGCCACTTGAGCCACTGTAGTATCTAGCATACTAAATGTCCTCTGGGGTAGACCTGCAGACAACATTGGGTGGGGTTGGGTTGTTGTTGTTGTTTTTGCCCGGTCTTTTTATAATTTTATATTTTTATAATATCCAATACAACTAGATGTGGTGAAGTAGTGGTAGTGTAGTGGTGATCAGACCAGCAGGGTAGGTAAGTGTGGGGGAGGGAGGGCGGGTTTGTAGAAGTGCGTCTACATATATATATGCTTTGTTTTGTAATTTGCTTTGTTACAGAGTGGATCCTGGAATACCAAGGCTACATGATGTCTTCTCATTATTCTCACTACAAATCAGAGTTTGTTTGCGTCGATCAAGCTGCCGAGGGGATTCCCCGCACAAACCACAACAACAATGAACCATTACTCTATGTCGCTGATGCTAAGTGCAGTGCAGTGCAGGTGGAGGTGGTCTCCCTTGCCCTCCTTATGTAGATGATTATGATATTCTCTGTGTTGTTTGTACGTTATGAGTTATCAGATAACACCATGAAATATAACACCATCAAATATTTGAAAGATGCATTTTACTGTTATATTCTGATGGTTACATAGGAACCTCCTCAGCTACCCTTCTCATTTTGTTCTAGGTGTTAATGATCAATAAGGAAATGGACATGTAAAATAAATGAAACATGCCCTCATGTCTATAGCTTTTAATTTGGCATCATTATGATTCTTTATTCTATTAGTGTTTTTGTTTTAGTCATTTTGCTTTGTTTGGGAAGGGGTCTAGTGGTTTTCACATGGACTTGTGATCTAAGATCATTGATGGACATTGAGAGCACTGATCGGACCATTTCATTGTGTCTTTTGGTATGACACTTGATGTCAAAATGCCTCTCCTCAGTCTGGTGTATAAATGGGGACCTGCAAGGTAACTTGTAAATATAGCTGTGTTCTCCATGGTACGCGTAAAAATGTGGCACTGATTTAAATTTAAATTTTTGTTTCGTCTTATTTGCTTTATCTTTACCAATCTGATATTGATGAAGATTTTGTTTTACAGATGTTTAAAGTGTAATTTAATAATAAATGTTCATCAAATTGGTTGGTATATGAACCCTGATAGAACCAACTGTAATTTGTCTGTATTTATTATTTTGTCTCCCAGATACTGCTGAGGTTTGTAATGATCATGCTATCATGACATCCCTTTAAATAATCTTGTCTCATTTCTTCATCAAGTAGATCTCGAGATCCTATAAAACTGTATTCTCAACAGCTGATGATTGTATCTCATAGGTTCGTAAATAACAAAGTAAACCTTGAGTTGAGTGTCTCCTTCCATGGTAAGTAATTATTACCAACCCTGGGAGATCCACTATAGTAAATTATCGTTACTCCTTTGTGACATACAATGGAAAAGTATAGTTGTAAACCACTGATTCGTTTAATGTGACAGCTACTATACTTGGTATAAGTATTTCGAAAATGTTAAGAATGAGTATTCTCATTGGTCTTGACCATAGATACTGGGTTTCCACCAATCACAAACAAAGTATTCAAAATGCTGAATGATTATTGGCTATCTCCATGATAGTGTCTACTGCATTATGTCAGCCAGAAGTTACTATACATGTGTGTATCGTCAGATGCTTTCAAGAAAATATAACTTGCAATACAAACCCAAAACAAGTACCTGCTTCTCTGGATGCTAATTGAAATGCGTTCTCCGTGGATATAAACAAGTTTTTGTTGGAATAAAATGTTCGGGAAAACAATATTATTATTGTCTGTGGTGATTCTTGGCTGCAGAGGACTGTCGTCTGGCGGTGATAAGCATGACAATGAAGTCATTAGTGGGGTAAGTTCATCATTTGTGTGCAGTTGTTTTGGATGTGTTTATGTTTTCATGCAGTAAACGAAGGTGGTTGCTTATAAACATAGGTTCGGGATTAACTTAAAAAATCACATAAATACTATTACTATATACTCTGTACCTTACAGTTATTTCCCCACAGTTGTCAGACTGCTTAATTGTCTGGTCTGGTGCATATAATGTTCCCCTCAGCAAGTCAATACGCTTGCAAAGGAAAGCATTTCGTCATATTTACCTTGTTAAACATATTAATTTTACTAGTAACCTGTTTTCTTCTCTAAAACCTACTCAGGCTTGTTGATCTCATACATATGCAGACAGCTACCGTCGCTTACCGCATTGGTCATAATCTACTCCCTGCAAATTTCAAAAATGTCTTCACCTACAATTACGATGTACCACAGATAAAGCAATAGGTCAGCTGATACCCTGAACATGACACGTTGTGGAACGAGTCAGTGTCAAAAATTATCTGTGAAATCGTGCAACAAACTCCAGTTTCTTTAAAAATTAATGTGTCTGTTTCAGTTCGGTCAGCCAATATTTTCCAAATCTACCCCCTACCAAGAACCTAGCTTGTTGTTCACTTGATGCCTACAATGGTCAAAACTTAGTAATCTTTCTATGTAGGTTTAAGTATTTTGTACGAAGATCTAGAGAGGACATGGTAAAAAAGAAAAAAATTATTACGTACGAACGTAATTTATTATTACTACGTAAATTTTAAAAAATTAAAAAAATTATTATTACGTATACGTACTCACTTACGTACGTAATACGTTCGTACGTAATATTTATTGCGTACGTACGTGATAATTTTACGCTCTATACCGAAGATAGTAAGGAGTGGCGGTACGCGGTACGTACATACTGTAACATATTTGTCTACATGCAAGATATACGTACACCACAGAAGTAAAGCTTATAGTTAACTAAAAAATGCCGGAGACAGACAAGGTACGTTCGATCGACTAACGCCACAGGTATGTCTGTGCTTAGGCTTGCCACAATATAAAAATGGCCACATCCACAATGTCTGAATGTTTCCTGCGATACAAGAAAAGGCTCCTCAGAATGCGTCCGATGCTTTGCTGTCAAGTAATAAAGGATTTCCTTCTGGCTAAACCCTAAATTAAAGTACATTCGAACAAGTTCATCCCTCTACATCTTTGATATGAAGATGTATCCTGCAGTATATAACGTAGGCTCGCTTACGTTAGACAAGTGTTAACATAGGCTATATCACTTAATAAAAACACGTACGTATACGTAGGCCTACATTCGTTATAATTATTAAATACGTACGTGATAATCACTACATAAGTACGTAGTAATTATTCCGTACGTACGTAATAACACTACGTACGTACGTAGTAATTATCACGTACGTACGTAAAACATATCACGTACGTACGTGATATTATTACTTACGTACGTGGTATTATTACGTACGTACGTAATAATTTGTTCTATAACCATGTCCTCTCTAGATCTTCGTAATTTTGCATACATATTCTCATATAAAACATTAGAAGTAGAAGTCACTTAACCGTTTTGGCTTTCTTGTTATTGGCGTTCATTTACACGCGATTTCCGGAGGTCAGCTTCACGTTCAGCTCCGGGGTTTCTGCTTCAAGTTATTTTTTCTTTTGGCATTGGATTCTTATGATAATTGGATTATTTATAAATATGAAAATACGTAAGGCGCTCTAAACTTTTGGCATCATTTGACCATGATCATCATTTCAACATATATAGAATCACCAAAACATCGAAAGACCCTCAAAATTCTACCCTCTCTTTAAACGGACATTGTGGGTTCTATACCCTCGACGTCAAGTTAGGGGACGACGAAGGCTAAACATCCATTTCAGGTCCCCGGATATCCTGGGGAAAAATATGGTCACCTTATCTTTGGTATCCTTTCGTTTGCAGGAAGATTCTCTCCGAGTACGTAGAAACGCTGATCCGAATGGTCAAATGCCGCAACTGTCCCAACAAGATACAGCAGGTTAGAGAATACCTTGAGCGTTGATAATTTGTTGTTTATTTAATTGTTATTATATTATGTTTACATATTTAAATTATTCGCCTTAACCAAAGATATTGTGGTTAGTTCTTTCAGGAAAGGATATGGTCGCATAAATTTGACAGGTACTTCATTCTAACCTATATTTTGTAAATGGTCAAAAGTCATGGCAAAGAAACTTGACTGAAAATATCTCAACTGGAACGAAATTGAGATGTGATATATTTATAGAAGATAAGCTGTTTGATATATCTTCAACAATTAGGAAACTTAAAGTAAACAATAGAAATATCAGGTTCATTTTTGTCGCATGAATCACGACATTTTAAGAAATTTAAAGAAAGATTTGGTTTACGTGTTTGACTATAGACATAGTTACCGCTTTTCATGCTACTCAATATTGTTAAATTTGATAATCTACTTTCAAAACAAACAAAAACAGAAATGGTAACCCAAACATAATGAAGACCATGCCACCGTAACGTGGTTCTCTTTTCCATTTTTTCTATATTTGTGGATGCAAACCTCAAGCGTTCCGTTTGCTTTTAGCAGATACTACATTCTCTTTAGAAATCGTTCTCAAGTATGATTTGTCCGCTGTATTTTGAAGCAATTAATGGAGTATAGCTTTCATTCAAAAGAAATTCATGAAATATCTGTTTATTGATAATTTATAGGACTACAAAGAATACCACGTGTCATAAAGTACAGAAGATAAGAATGATCTGTACTTACAAAGCTGCATTACATATTTGCAAATTCTGTAGCAATTGGTTACTATTTTACTACATAGCATGTTGCTATGCGATACCAAATAGAGTGTTACCCTGGTGTTTGTTAACCTTAACATGTTTATTATAATCATCGATTGTTTTCACGCTTGACGTAGGATCTCCATTCTTCATGAGCTCCAACATGCAAGCTTCTTATTTTCTCGGTCAATGTGTGATGTGTCCTCCTGGGGATCCAGGACCCAGGGGTGCACCTGGTCCACAAGGGATGCCTGGTCGTGATGGACGAGATCAACTCATTCTAGGGCCTATAGGAGGTATTGATCTTTAGTTTATTCATGTTTGGTAATGATTATTTATATGTAAATGATATCAAAATTAACATAAAAGATTGCGTTACTCTTTCATTGATTTATTTTTTCATTCATTATTGCTTTAATTAAATAATATGAAATTCATGAAGAAATATAAAAATTAAGAAAGAATGATATATATAGGAAATATTCTTTTTCAATTAACCTAAAGGTTTTGACAAGCACATAAACAAATGTGTTTCTCTGATTAAAAGCTGCATATGTTAAGATAAAAATCCAAAAAAAAAAAAAATAAATAAGTAAACACACACATACATACATAATATAACAGAAGAAAGATGTGCATAGAAAAGACACTTTTGCCATTGAGTTTTTTATTTTATTTTGTTTCTTCCTAAAATTCAACTGAATGTATAACTGGACAAATTATGCAGTTGCAGCAAATGGATTTTTATTAATGGTAGTCTTGTATGATGAGATCACTACCTCGTAATTTAACACCGATTACACTTGTTAACAATCCGCAATGGAAAAAATGAGACATCTTTATTGAGTAAGAAAGTTTAAAGATCAATCCGTTTAGTTGAATTAATGTTTAGTTGCAGTCATCTTTTCAAATCGTTTACAGATTGCTTAATATTTTGAGTATGATGATTATTTTAATTTAATTCTCTTTAAAATGATCATCATAAAATAATGATTAATAATATTGGTTGATTAATTGATTTGTTTATCATGATCTATTTTTGGATCATGTTCTCCAGAGTCCTAAAGGCACAGCTACCCCTGCTCCAGAATCAAGTTCATCCTCTGCTTCTGCTGGAGGTGTTGTTTACACTCGCTGGGGTAAAACATCTTGTCCCAGCACATCTCAGCTGATATATGAAGGTAAGGGAGATACAATTAATAACAGTGACTTATTCTGTTATATTTGCCAATTTCAATGAATTTCCAATAGATTTATAGCTGCTGTTGTTTACAGAAGTTAACAAATGACATTTCATTGATAGTTATGGGATGAGTGTATCTTGATACTGTAATCCATGCTATAGTGGGTTATTACTAATCCAAGAGAAGTTAGAGAAAGGTCCAGTCCACTCTCATTTTAAAGTTTATTAAGAATTATTAGGAATCCTTTTTGTGACGTATCTCACAGTAAAATAACCAGATGTTCCCGATTTCATGTTCCTATATCTCATGTTCTATCCTCGAATTAAGAACGACCACGGAATTGCCCCTGGACTTCAGGTTCTGTAACGGATCATTACAAATGTCCCTGGACGATTCCAAACTTTGTAAAAGCTACCCAGTATAATTTAAATTTGGACTAAATTTGGCCTGTTTCTGGAAGATGTAATACAGAAACGTTGTAATTTTGACCTTCATCCTTGAACCATAGCACCACCAAACATTCAGGGTCCCTGGAAATCTCAACTATACAATAACACATATAGTGTAGATACCCCACCTATTGAAGTCAACGTGGAGGTCAACATTAATATCATGTCCCGAATTTCCTGAAACGAAATTAAGAAGATGATTATAACTTAGTACCTTATTAATTTAATGCAATGTGTCTGCTAGAAAAGATTTTCAATTACCTCATTCAACCCATTTAAAATGGAGCTCCATGCATTCTCAATCAAGCAGAAAGAATTTGTTTGCGTCATTGATGCATTTCCCCTGGTAAAGTAGTGTAATATGTTTACAAATATACTTGGTCTCCTAACAGGGCTTGATTTTTGTTCTGAAATTACTAATTGAGTAATGAGTAATATTGGACCACAAAATTCATTGTATATAGCAAATGACAGTTTTTGTAATGTCTAGGGCACCCTATGCACTCAGGGATTGATAAATTGCCATTGCGACTCGGTGTGGATCTTTGTAGTGATCAAATAACCTGCATACTGTGGGAGTGGAAATCTTGATGCTGCTATTTTGCAAAAACAAGCCAAGAGCTAAGCAATGTATAGAATGACTATGTGTATTTGAGTGAACCACTTAATATCAGCTCACAAGGGGGGGGGGGGCTGCATGGGCTGGCAGAAAGGTACAAATACACAAATATTCAACACATTGACAAAGAATACCATAGATAAGCAGTATAAGTGAGTTAAATAGGTACGTTAATCCTTTGTTGCGTGTGCTTAAAATGTGATTAGACTAAGGGTGCTATTGTTATTCTTTGGGGATAATTGTTCGACAAATGCAGAGCAAAAAACCTTCTCTGTTATGTCCCTGGTTTGGAAGAAAAGATGGCAAAAACGTGTGAAGAGGCGTAACAGAACTCAAGATAAAACAAAACACAGATTAAGCAGTTTTCATAACAAAACACTGTAGAGAGTTAGTTGATGACACATCAACAAGGTATAAGCCACACAAATTTTCGTGCTCTAGGAGAAGAAGTTGAACATGATATCCAGACCATCGGTTGATATGGGTGTGGTATGTAAAGTAGTGATGTATATTCATTTCCATTGAATAGGTTGGGTGACACAGTAACTTAGCAACTGCTGGGGCTACTGGAGAAATTTTTGCCTTAAGAGCTGAACAGTTTTATTTATTTCTAAAGATAGATCGATATAAAAGTTAGAGGGCCTTACGTTTCGACCCTAGCCGGATCTTCTTCCGTAAGTGTCTGAGGAAGATCCTGCTAGTATCGAAAAGTCAGGCCCTTTAACATTTACAATATTTACCTACACATGTATAAATTTAAAATCATGCATTTATTAAGTAAATTCAGCAGCTGAGATGATTCTTCAAAAGTCTTACGTTACAACTATTACTATTTTTAAGTTGATTGCTGATTATGTGGTAAAAACGTCAACATCATAGGGAGAAACCGTAGGAACATGCCTTGGGTTATTTAGTAATACCAGATTGATTGCTTATCAAAGTTAAACTATAATATAGGTCTTTTAAGTACTAAACTTTAACTGAGCAGCCATTACTTGGGCACTGTTTTCACTTGTTACAGGTGTAATGGGCAGTGGTAATAACTTTAATCAACAAGGATCTGGGGTAAACTTTCTCTGCTTACCATTGGAACCAACTTTTGCCAATCCGCCAAACCATGGAGGTGGTGCTTTTGTATATGGTGTTGAGTATGAGAGCACCCTTTCCACATCCAGGGATATCCATGAAAGTGAAGTTCCTTGTGCTGTGTGTCTATCTCCAACTAAGAAAACTGTCCTTACAATCCCTGGAACCAACGTCTGCTTAGGAAGCCAAGGTAAGCGACAACAGTTTGAATATTGATATAAAGAGAGTCATGTTTAAGGATGAGTTTATGCAGGCGCATAACAAATTTGTTACAGTAAAGACCATTACAAACTATACTTCCACAAGGTTCAGGTTACATTGTCTTTAAATTGTAGTATTACGGTTAAAAACTATATAATACAAAGCAATTTCAAAGAAAGCCAGTGATCCATTTCCCATTTTGGTAGCGTGTTTCCATTTAACTTTATGAAATTTTATTTGGATAAAACATTGAACAATAATTTGTGATATCATGTACTCGAAAGCACACCAAACTGTCCTCCTTCTTGGATTTTATGTTAAGTACCAAAGGTGATAGGTGCATACATACCAAAATTACAGCAAGATGTTCATGCCTTCATTTTCAGAAATAGTCGTTGTAGCACAAACTTAAAAAGGTGCCATATCGACCAGCATGTAAATTTGGCTGCATTTCTTTAAATAAAAAAGACCGGATGTAATAATTATTGAATAGCAGTCACCCCCATTTTAACTTAAACAGTGACTCTCTAGAAAATTTCACGTATAGTAACGAACTTAATATTGTCATTGATAATATATCGTTTTATGAATATTCATCTAAAGGTCAAATGGATCCAAAATATGTATAAACACAAACAAGTTGGAAATTATCACTTTATGACTTGATAATAACACTAACTGATTTGGAGGTGTTGTGTATATTGATAGGAGTTGCCCGCAAGCTTACAACGCTTCTACAAAAATGCTGGTATACTTCTAGTGGACCAGGAGGGAAAACATTAACCGGTGCAACTCTCATCACTTCAAAGCAACTATGACCACAATTACCCGAAGTCTTTTTCACTTTTCCGATAAGAACTTAGTTGACTTGGTTGTATAACTTTATTATAACTTAACCATTACAATACAGAGCATTCCCCAACCTTTTAGGCAACTATCATCTTTAAGAGGAGCTTCCCGACACACGTGTTTGCACAAAGATGGCCTTTTACTGTCGTCATTGATCATGTGGCATTTCGCATTAATTTCTCATGTTAATTAGTATGACATTTTGGTATGCTCGTAATGGCAAGAAAATACAGCTTTCCTTTTGGTTTCAATGATTTTTGAGCTCTGACATTGGACCCCGTCATGACATCACTCATCGTAGCCTAAACAGTCCATCGCTAGGAATATAGACACCATTTCCCCCTTTAAATCCATCAGGATATACTTGCAATTATATAGTTTGTCACCAGCATTTTATAGTGTTTACTCTGGTATGAGTGAGTCCCTTCTGTCAAATTAAATTAGTTTTAATAAGCTGTTCTTTTTTAAGTGTATCATGTTTTGATTTTTTGTCACCGCACATTTGAAAAAAAATGTTCCAGAAAATTTCTCAATGATGGATGATGAATTTGAAAAAAAAATCTTAAACGTGTGTTTTCTCACAGATTGGACTTTGGAATACCAAGGCTACATGATGTCATCTCACTATACCTACCACAAATCAGAGTTTGTTTGTGTTGATCAAAGAGCTGAAGGGATTCCTCGTACAGGACACGACAACGATGAATCAATCATCTATGTTGCTGATGCTAAGTGTAGTGCTGGAGGCGGTGGTCTACCTTGCCCCCCCCCCCTTACGTGGATAATTACGATTTGCTGTGTGCCGTTTGTACTCTATGAATGTTGAGTGAGCAACAAGAACGGACTTAACAAACATCTGGAAGATACATTTGTATACATTTTTATAGTGTAGTCTAATTTGCATAGTTTCCTCATCTGGGTAAAAACAATGGCTGATTACAGTTTTATCAATTCGATCATAAACTGTTGCTTTTTTTGTTTTAGTGCTTAAAATTTTTCTCAAATCGGAGCCGCACCCAACTTGGTTTCACTCCCACGTGGGCAGGATCCAGTGTGACACCCCGCTGTATTCTCATCCCTGTGTACATTTACTTACATTATAACGGTCTATCCTAAAATAGTTTCGGCCACACAATACTATCATATCATCATATATTTTCTAAGTCTGTCTATCTGACGTAGGAGTACCCTCATAGTACCTGCATCTCATCATCAACCACCGTATTAGAACCTCCACACGTCGCTCCTGCATCATTATTGAATTCCTCTTTTTTTTGTGAACCCATCTCACCGGAAAGAAAATGATGTATGTTTATGATAGCCATTGTATGTTCAAATTATGTTACGTCTTAAGAATCAGTGAGGTACCCGTCTTTTATCAACCAACTATTGAAATAGAAAATGACAGAAGAACAAAAAATGATCTAACAGTGAGATCGTTGTTGTAATTTAGGAAGTGTCACAAACATGGAGAGGAAGACATGAATGCCGCTGTGACTACCTCTTCAATCACTTCTCTCCTCCCATTACCATCTCCTTGCAGTAACCCCCTCCTCCGGCCTCACGACCCTGGGTTTTTCTCGTATGTAACAGAAGAAATATAAAAGAAGAAATATCAGACAATTTCTACACGGCCCCCTCTATCCATTTCAATTACACAAACTGACATATGTTTGTTCATCACCCTGCTTCAAAGTTAACAGTTATCTAGTCCCAGAAACATATAACACAGAAATATAAATGGAAACTTCTTTTCCATGTAAAAAAGAATGCATTTCATTCGCACATACACTTCACAAACAAAAATATTCCCTACAGAATTATGAGCGAGCTAAGATGTGGATCAACTTTAGGGTAAGTCGAATACTTGAAATTCTTGACGTCGCCATAATGATGTTTGTTTTTTATCCTCCAATAGTAGGGACAGTGTTAGTCTGTCCGTACTCCTCCATTAAGAGAGTACTTCTTTTGCAAACACAAACTTCTTCAAGTGTTGAAAGAATTAGTAACAGACTAGGGTAAACCTTTTTTTGATCTGCTATGTCAAGAATACCACATTATTTTGTTCACTTAGTTCGAGGATATGCGAAGATACTAACAGCTTTCTGATTTCATTTCAACGTGTTCTTTCCGATAGCTCAGTGGTATTAGCAGAGGAACTAATAAGTTGATGTATAGAAATTGATACCCACCAAGGACATACCAATGTAACAAAAACAACATTTTGATTTTCCCCTCATTTCTTCATTCAGTTTTTAAATATTAGTTATAAAGTTAGTTTTCTAGCTGATGTGTTGGTTACAGCGACGGTGTAAGCGAAAGATCTTGCACTGCTGATCGAGTAAACCATGGCTAGGGTTCGAGACAGGTCGGAGGCGATAATACCTCCGGCTGTAGGTATGGTGCTTTTTGCGGCCTAGGATCCCGCGCCATGTCTCCCTTGTTGTCGTAAACGAACCCAAGGGATGCGAGGAGTGTCGGTTGGTCAGGGGTCGACCAGAAGCGACCTAAGTGGCGTGCGTGAATCCTTGCCTATGGGCAGAGGGCCGAAACACTCTCTGCGACCGGCATGTGTGCAGCCCATGTCTACTGAAAACGTGGCCCAATGAGGCGCTATTCTCCTATGAATGTACGTACGGAAGCTTATAAGTGCCATCATAATATGTAATACATTTACGAAGCTATTACTTGAATAGCGCCAGCCCCTTTACTTCTCTTACAAGTAAGGAATTTCTCTTTGTTGCAGTCATGATTGGTTGTATTGTTTCTTCTAAAAACTGAAGAATGTCTTAGTTAAGTGATGTAGTTTAACATAATTTTCGGAAGTTTTAATTCGCAAAAGTTATAAAATACTACTATAATTTCGATGGTTGAGAAGTCTATCTTTCATGTATTATGTAACAGTAATGTACGCCTAAGTAGTGTTGATGTAATAGTTACAAAGATTTTATTATTTGGTTTTGTTTCTTCCCAAACTCTATGAACAATAAAGTGGTGAGGCCATAAAAGTTTACAAAACATCGTAATCATGCCCTGGGGTAATTCATGCTAAACATTAATGCTTACAGTTAATGTAGACAATAGTTCATTGTCGGGCACACGGTTTTAAAGAAGGGATGGGGAAGGTAAGTCAAGTTTAACGTTTGTCCGATTAGAGATTTGAGATTGAGACTATAACCACGTGTTCATGACATGTGACCGACAATTCCCTTCCAAAGGGAATAGGCAGTCCGAAATGTCCAGATATTTTGGTGCGGACATGTGTGGATCTTTGTCAAAAGATTGAGAACTGTGGACAGGGAATGAAATTCTACCAACATTACACCTTCTCTGATGTAAAACTTCCTATAATATGATTAAACTGCTTAATCCGATTAAACTGCTTAATCCGACGTAAAGTTTGGGAGTGGAAGAAGAAAAGGACAGCAATCACTGCTCAGGCTCATAGTTAAGCATTACGTAAGAAATGTTATTTCTAATAGGTAGATATTTATTCTGTCCATAATAAAGATCTCCTATAATGGCCTCCTTGTTCTTAAATACCGGTAATCAAATCAAACCTACCATGATTGTGTAGTATCTACTCTCTTCCTTGTTGTTAAATAACCAAACCAAACCTTTCGAAGATATTAATATCCTGCACAGGTATCCGACTTCTTAAGTGGCCTTCAAATGAGACTCA
>KN886408.1:36293-49635 GCA_000934455.1 Apostichopus parvimensis
ACTAGGAAGAGGGTAATTGTGCTTACTTGATCCTGATGAATGCTTACAACCTTTTCCGTAAACAGCATATTGAACTTTGGAAAAGCGCCCCCTTAAACTTCAAAAAGCCCTCGTAAATACATTAAGGGGGGCGTTTTTAACTTTTCATTTTCCAAAATAGCCCCCCAGAGCCAAATCTAAATTCCTACCCTGCATTGCAAGTGGTGCACTATATTTGAGCCAAATTTAGCTTGTAAAAATAAAGCGTAATATGCAACGAACTAATTTATTATTATTTAGCAATCATAGTTTAAATAAAGCTCAGGGTTCCATGCCTCAATTTAAAATCAGACATTGGATTGGCCGATGTTTAGTACACAGGGGCGTAGCCAGTATGTAGCACTGTAGGCCAGGGCCTAAACTTTTTTGGCCAATTTTTTTTTTTTTTTAAAACACCCATAACTCCAATCCATAAGCTTGCTGGACGAGTTTTAGAGTCTAGACAGATAAAACTATTGAAATGAACGAAGCAAGAATATGGCTAAATTAGGTGACCTATTCTTCTGTCATCTAGGCTGTCATTTCTATCGCGTGCTGTTTTAATCAACACTCTACCTGCCGAAAAAGACTAGGATCCGATCTTGTCAGTTTTTTAACATCTAGTTAAGAACCCGTTTACGCAGATAATATTGAGAAACATTCCACAGTCAAATAAGCCTATCGTTGATTAACAGACTTTATAGAGCTGCAGCACTTTGTTGCCTGTTGTTACTGGCTTACTCTGTACATGTACCTTGCTAATTTTAAATACATTATGTAGTATTGAATTAAGTACTTTTTTAACTTGTTTGTATTTTTGGTTTAAAAGTGATATTGAATGAGGTGTCTCAAGTTACCAAGAGGCCAGGGAACCAAAATGAACACTCGGGAAGAACAGTTTCAGGCCATCTGGGGGGTTTGTAAAACTAAAATTTTTCTTGTACGCTCCGCGCCAACCGATGGTGGCGCTCCGCTCAGATAGTCGTGCCTAAAACTTTGTAAAACTGGCTACGCCCCTGGTACTAACACTGTCAGCAAAATGTAACATCGTTAAATGTCACGAAAACATTGACCGATTGTGTTTTTGGTTCAATCAAATAATTTTCCCGGAATTTTACCCCTCCCCTTAGACCCTTCCCAAGGACGGGGTGAGTCAAATATTCAGATATTAGCCATTTTGACTCAATGGGAAATTTTTTAGAGGAAACATTGCTCTGCATAGATGATGGGAGGAGAGAGCTTTAATGTTGGAGATTTTCAGGATTATTTGCTAAATTTTTGCTGCAACAAATGGTTGCACTCTCAAATTGGAGGCTGACGAATACAGCCTTTATGGGAATTTGCATGTCAAGTATATAGTGCTTGATGGTGATCAGATTGTGGTAGGATAGTTAGTTATTAGTTATTTGTTGATGGTTCTTTTCCTCTGTCTCTCACTAATTTTTAAGAATTCTAAAATTTGACATGTGATGGTGAAGAGGACTAATATCCAAGTCACTTTACATACATGTACTAGACTAACTGGTGGTTGCTTTGTACAATAATAATGAGGTTTTTGGTGCATCAATGCAATATTCAACATATATTCTTGCATGCATATTCTTATTAAACAGCTAGAAAGAAAGTACTGGACCACTTTTATACAGTCTGTAAACCTTATGGATGAGAAAATATCTCAATTGATGCAACTTGTACCCCCATATTCTTCCTCTTAGGTACTTGCTGAGGTGACAGTATCTGCTCAAGCTGCTGGTAAAGTGAAAGCATCTGTCCAGAAAGTCAAGGACAAAGCCCAGATCATTGTGGATGAGATTGAAGCTGATAAGGTGATCGCTGAAGGGAAGCTAGAACAAGCAAAACCTGCACTACAGGAGGCAGAGGCAGCTTTGAATACAATCAAACCAGCTCATATCTCCACTGTCAGGAAGCTAGCTAAACCACCTCACCTTATTATGAGAATCATGGACTGTGTGCTGCTTCTCTTTCAGTGTAGATTGGATAATTGTACCCTTGATCCTGACAGACCAAGCATCAAACCATCTTGGTCTGATTCTCTGAAGGTATGTCACACAACTTGCAAGTAAAATGTCATTGAATTGAGATTGAGGTTATCCTACATCAAAGTCTTCATTAGGTATCACATAGTTCATTAATTATTTTATACAACATTTCCGGACCCTTCTGACATGTTCCCCTCTACACAAATTAGCAGCAAACCACTATAGTTTTTGAGCAAAACTATGGTTCCTGACATTTGAACCTGACCAGTCTTATAGTTGCAATTGATGGTATTTTAATCTGGCCCTGAATTCAGTAAACTAAGAAATCACTGGTGCATAGCTATTTTTTAGCTGCACTGGCTTCTCACCTATCACCTTTATATGCTACTACAAGTACCTGCTGGGCAATTCATGCATCCATTATTAATCCATTCAATATCATGCTATGATCAAATAAGCCCTATTAGTTTAGGTGCATGCTAACCTTTTGTGGGTGTGTCCCAAAACTAGGTCATGTCATTTCTCATATGAACATTGTTAACGGTAAATCAAATCTAACACGATCGTACGTTATTAATTACAGGTCATGAGTGGAAGCGGGTTTCTATTGACCCTTCAAAACTTCCCTAAAGATAGTATCAACGAAGAGACTATCGAGTTACTGTGGCCATACTTCAGGATGGAAGATTACTCCTTGGAACATGCTAAGAAAGTCTGTGGTGATGTGGCAGGACTCTGCTCTTGGACTAAAGCTATGGCACTATTCTATGGCATTAATAAAGAAGTGCTGCCTTTAAAGGTTTGCACTAAAACACTGTTTTGACGGTAGAATTCTATGAACCAAGTGGCATCTTTATATCTTGTATTTGTAATGAGATAAATAGAGTATTTTACATACCCTATGAAAATAACATAAAATGACTATAGTTAATTGGTAATTTTATTTTTTAAATTTATCCATAAACATGACCCACTCACAGAATGGCACACAATACACAAGGATCTTTTAATTCATTAGTTTAGAGATGCTTATTAGGATATAAGTTAAAACAATTAAAGTAGGAATGAAAACAGAACATAAGTAGGAGAGGTAAATGAGCTGTGTGGTCATTTGTTAGTAAATATTTGTGACAATACAAAATATTGAGAAAATTTGGAATATCTGCTCAGGTGGAACAATGTTACCATGATATCTTCTCTCTTATATTGGATGAAATAAGCACACATAATGCTATATTAAAAATTAAATAACCAATTGTAAGCTCTGCAGAAAGGGTACCACAGCAATTGCCCTTGTACAATTTGTTTTATCTCTGCTGTTGTAAATGATTAATTTAGGTTTCCATGATTTTAATGATATTTAAATTTTAAATTTTTTGTTTTTGTCAAATGAATTTGTTTCACAAAAGGCAAACTTGGCCATACAAGAAGGTAAGCTCAATATTGCCAACACAGAATTAACCAAAGCTCAGGGTACCCTGGATGAGAAACAGAGAGAGCTGGATGAGGTGCAAGCTAAATTTGATGCTGCAATGAAAGAAAAACAGGACCTATTAGATGATGCAGAATCCTGCAAGAGGAAGATGGAGGCAGCCTCTGCCCTAATTGGTGGTCTCGGTGGAGAAAAAGTCCGCTGGACTCAACAATCAAAGGAATTTCTAGAGCAGATTAACAGGTATTTATGAAAAAAATCTTAATATTCTGTAAAGGGTTTGACTGATTATGTATAGAATAAGGCAAAAGTTCATAAATTTGGCTTCCTTCCGTGAGGAGATACGTCCGTTTATATTTCGGTAGACAACCAGTATAGTTCAAGAGTGTAGGGGTGTTAGATTATACAAAGATTTTTGCCATGTCAGTGTTAAAATACTAGAAATGATATGATCTGTATGTCAGTGCCTTAAACAGCTACAACATAACCCTGCAAAGGTAAATGAATGCAATTTTGTTGTTGTGGCTGTTGCTGTTTTAGATGTATCTTAAACCAAACATTCAACATCTATTTGCATTTGCTTTCTCTGTTTTTGCTAGGCTTGTGGGAGATGTCCTGCTTGCAACGGGCTTTCTCTCGTACTGCGGTCCATTCAATCAGGTGTTCCGTATCAGTCTGATGGACAGCTGGAAATCACAACTAAGATCTAGAAAGATACCCTTCTCTTCAGATCTTAATCTGACGGACATGCTCGTAGATGCAGCAACGGTAATCTTGAATTTACAAAGACAAACTGCCTTTCCCTTTTACTTAAGTAACCGAACACAATTCTCGTGAAAACAGTTGAGATTTACAACAATATTTGGAACGCTGGGTTGACAGTTTGTTAGAAATGCTCACTTTATGATAGCCTCTGAAGAAGATCCTGCTAGGATCGAAACATCAGGCCCTCTTACTTTTACACACTTTATGGTACAATACAAATGGCCTGTTTTCTTTCAATTTCCTCATTTTCTTTGGAAAATGATGGCTGTTTGTGGCCACTGACAGTGTGTGAATTGGTTGTGTTAACAATCCTGTTTGGATGCATTGTACATTCACAACCAACCTGAATCCACCAAGTACCTAAGTGGAAGCTCAAGTCATTTGGTCAACGGTCGTTTTCTAATGCCGCTCCTACTCTTTGGAACTCACTTCCACTGCACATCAAGTTGGCAACCAACAATAACATTTTCAAAAACAGACTCAAAACTTATCTATTTTTGACTGCCTTCCCTGAGCACTAGCGCCATTGAGCATTGGGTTTCCTCTGGATATTGGCGCTATATAAATTTGCATTTATTATTATTATTATAGAAATGCACAAGCAAGTACATTCCTTCCTCACATTCACAGTCTAATGTTCTTTCTCAATATAATATATAGATTGGTGAATGGAATTTGCAAGGTCTGCCAAGTGATGAGTTGTCCGTTCAGAACGGTATCATTGTTACCAAGGCAACACGATATCCACTTCTGATTGACCCTCAAGGACAGGGAAAGACCTGGATCAAGAACAGAGAAAACGAGAACCTTCAGGTTTGGTATCACCATCTCATAAATAATCTGCTTTCAAAGCTTTTCTTGAAAGTATCCTGAGGTTGCTTCCACATATAAGTGTCTCCATTTCATTTAATACCTGGTAGAAACTTACAGGAACCTGGGGACTATAAACACAGGTTGATATTTAAGACATTTTGCTGGCTGTTGGAAGGACAGCGTCCAGTTATTTGTCCAACAAGGTCGTTGAGTAAGTAAACCAGTACTCCTTTACTCAGTTTTAAAATCAGATTCTCAGTCTTGTGGAAAATGTTTCCAACCCTTAAATATCAACCCTGCAGCAACTTTTAATGTATGTCTTTATATAAGGCTGCCAGTACTAATATTATCCAACATTGACACCATTAGCATAAATTTGGCAGGGCAGCTAATATGGGTGTATGTATGTTTGTATGTAAGTATGTATGTATGTATTTCAGATCCTCCTGCATGCAGGAACTCGCGAAGAAGCCTCATTGTATTTAACGTCCATGATTATGAATTGTCAATTGTCAACAACTCTGTAACTGGACGACATACACTAATCTTGGAGTGACTCGAACGGGGGACCTTATGATTGGAAGGCACCGGTGTTAACCACTGAGCTAACACTCCGCTAACACTCTCTAGTAGAGATCACATTTTGGCAGTAGCCTATCATATGCTTGAGATTAATACACATCTTGTCATGTTTCATACAGGTCACATCATTGAATCACAAGTTCTTCAGAACTCACCTCGAAGATAGTCTGTCACTCGGTCAACCTCTCTACATTGAAGACATTGGAGAAGATTTGGATCCAGCACTAGACAATGTGCTGGAGAAAAATTTCATCAAGTCTGGCAGTACATACAAGGTAAAATGTAATATAGATAGATGGGTGTTTCTATTTCAGGGTTTATGAGCTGCTGGACTTTAATAACCCATGTATGATCAAAGTATTGTTGAGTTGATAAAACAAATCATATCACACTTTCAGTTATCGGCCATTAGTCAATACTCCAGTGACTATTTTAGTAATGACCTATGATATCTCTAATTAGACACAGGTGTTTGACACACAGTTCAGCTCAAAGCTGCCTTTCTAGGTTGTCAGACTGTGTTCGTTGATGGGATTACAGCAAGGTTTCACGACCACTGATGTTTACGATTATCTGTGATGCTTTAAATTTAGGTTTCTCTGAACGGTCTTTAGCTGTTCCACACCTCCTGTGATTATTATGTTTATTTGAATAATATTTCCATTTATGCTATGTGTTTTTCATGGATGACAATATGGAAAACCATGACATGCTCTTGGATGAAAGTCCACCACACTTTATTGTCAACCATGGTTGGAAAAATACAACTTTAAAGCTGCTAGATTGAACTGCAGCTAAATTACTGCCTTAGATTCACAGGAACATAGCTCTTTAATATATGTTCATCTTTCATTGCATATTTCAGTTTTGTATGTGTTGGTCTCTGCCCACTGCTGTATTATTTCTTGACAGGTCAAAGTTGGGGATAAGGAGGTTGATGTGATGACTGGCTTTTTGCTCTACATGACCACCAAACTTGCCAATCCCACTTATACCCCTGAAGTAAGTATATAACTGTTGTGTCACATTGTCTTAAGTTTTCTACTTAAGCAGTGATTGGGTTCCATTACTAAAGTTAAGTGCTGAGCTTAGTGTATATAAGTACACTAAAACATGAATTATATTCTTTCCTTGGTACATCTACAGTAAAAGATTTAGGCTAAGACATCATGTTGTTGAAAAGTAACAGACTCTCTGGAGATCATCAAGAGCTGTTCAGACAGTAGTGCAGCAAGCTTCCAGCTAAAGCCTTTATGCTATAGTGCAACCAGAATTTCACATATTAACTAAGATTTGGTGCAAAATTTATTCTTCATTGCTATGATATGGAATAAATTGGCTTAGCACTGTAAAAGCAGTTGCTTCCCAAAGTAGATGCTAAATGCATTATGAATCAATTTATTTAGCACAATATCTCACAAAGAAGAGCCTGTTAAGGTTCATTACAAGTTTATTGGTGATAAGTTACACTGAAAATTACTTATTAGATACATTTACTGCGACTTTAAATTTTGGAGTGGCTACATCTATGCCCCTTTATTTACAAACATTTTTCCAACTAGTTGCAAATCTCTATGTTCATAGGGGTTAGGCCATTTCATTATGTTGCATTCTCATGGTGCAACATGTGCCTCAGAATTTGTCTAACCATCAATGAATTGTTACTTCGTTCATTTGCACAGGTTTCAGCACGTACTTCAATCATAGATTTCACTGTGACCATGAAAGGCTTGGAGGATCAGCTTCTAGGAAGAGTCATTCAGACAGAGAAACAGGTATGTTCTATCTTGATATCGTTGATGGTCTGTTATAGTTTGCTTATTCAAGAATTGAACTGATCCTTTGTACTCACTCTGAAAATTATTGATTTGCAGGAATTAGAAGCTGAGAGAACCAAGTTAATGGAAGATGTAACCATGAACAAACGAAAGATGAAAGAACTAGAAGACAACCTCTTGTTCAAGTTGACCAGCACACAGGTAAAAATTATAACAGAATGGAATTTTATTTAAATAGATTGCTTGCTTATCATGGCTGATATTGTGACACATGACTGGTTGTCCCTCAGAAAACATGAACATCATTTTGAGGTTGTCATAACAAGTAAAGTTGACTAACTAACAAAATTCATGTAATGGAAGATTTGCATGTAAGAGTAGTGCTTTTACTGGTAATGAATTGACTTTCCAAAGACAGCCATTAAGATATATCTAAACTTTGGTATTTATTGTTTGTAAACTAAGTAATTTAATAGTCTTAGACTGTGCAAGCCTTAAATATCAGCCCTGATTACTTTTTGTACTTTGAAAATGTTAAATCTTGACACTTGATTATTTTGAAATCTGAAAATGTTTGTTATCCAATGTTACTTGTCACTTTAAATGGATTATTCTTAACCCTTGGCTTTGAGTTTCCCTTTTGTGCAGCAACACTAAAACTGTTGAGAACATGGGAATGTTGAAACAAACAAAACAGCAACCCAACATGGCCCACAGATTTACCAGTGGATGGCAATTAGTGCAGCATTTAGTCATGTGTGGGTGCATTTGTCTTAACAAATCCAAGTTTTCTCTCTTAAAATAAAAGAACAATTTGATTTTCAGTTTTTGGCCTTTAACATGTTTTTTTTTTATGTTTAATAATTCTGTAGAGCATTATTGTATTTACAACTATTTGGATTATAACACTCCTCGTTTAATTATCATAGATGTGCAATTTAATAACAATTATGTTGAATAAAGAAAACATGCAAGTTCAAGACTGCAGCTGCTCCAATGTTGTTTGCTTTTAGTATTTCTGAACTGTAATTTGCAATCTGCTACAGTTTCCTCCTGCCATTTACAGCTTTATTCACTGTTTTCTTATCATCATTTTAATTTTTATTGTTCTTTGTTCTTTTGTTAATACTGTTTGCATTGTTATTGTTGTGTTGATTAATTTCAGATTATAAGATTTTATGTAAAGGGATGAATTAGGGAAAAGAAACTAAAGTTATGATGAAGGAAATTCAATACAACAGATCCAGACTGTGGCATCAACAGGAATCTTCTACTGACATTAAAGTAAGTGTCTGGTGGAACCAATGGTACTAACATATACCCTTCACAACAATCATATTTACTATCCTATAATGGCAATTATCCTGAACTGTGAATCCAATCAGCGGTTGAGGGATGATCATGAAAATGTGTTTACAAATGAAAATTAGTAAGAATCTGTTTGAAGGTATTCACAATTTATTCTGGTAGGGTACATCGAGATTTCTCTAATCGCTATGGTTTTGATTGTCTAGTTATTAATCAGGCATTCTATGATAATTCTAGAATTGATTCCAAATGTTGTTTTTTGTTTTAATTTTGTTTTTGGAACTGGGGATGCTTCTCAGAAAGAATTAAAACTTTAGATCTGAAATGATGCATTCTGAGGCCTATAAATGCACAATAAATTAGGTCCACACTTAAGGTTAATTGTGCTGAAAACCACTTAGATTTTGTATGTGTGGGGTTGCAAAGTGGGGTGTACACCCACCCCCCCTCCCCTCTCCCAACCCCCATTTCTTTGAAATGACTTTGAAATCATACTAACAAAGGTATGGAGTAATGCACTTTCTATGAGCATTTGTGTAATTTTGAATTCTTTACTTTTATACTGTTTTGCTTTTGCGTGTTACATAGTTTACCGTTGCATTGATTTTCTCATGATGTTCTTCTTTCAGTCTTTTGTTTAAAATCACAATGCATATGATATCTATTACAATTCTTCTTGATCAAGTATTCTCTTGAAAGGTTTGACTTGAAGCCATGCCATAATGTAGTTTCCCATGATGTTGAATGAGTGATGATGACTAAACAGTTTTTACTTAAAAGCAACGGTTTATTGAAGTTGTAACTGTAACTGCAGTGTTTTAAGGATTACAGTTACCTATAGCTTTTGTTTTATTCATATGTGATTTTTAGAGCTCTAGAATATGAAGGACTATTGATGCTTGCATTTTGTTCTTTACATTCATGACATTTTGTTCTTACAAAAATATAAAGTAGCCCATTTTAAGTGGCCCATAGCTAGCTCACAGCTTGGTGGATATTGCAGTGAAATGATACACCACTACAGCAACAAATTTGAGTAAGAATATATATAAAAATATATATAAACATTGTCATACGTTGTCTTGTTACGACTAACTGCAAAGTGTGGGATGGTTACATTAGGTTTCTAATGTGAATTATTTTTAGGGTTCCTTAGTAGAAGATGAGTCTCTCATATCCGTCCTTGCTACAACCAAAGAAACTGCAGCGGAAGTCACTGAGAAGCTGGTGGTGGCTGCAGATACAGAAATCAAGATTAATGAGGCTAGAGAGGAATTTAGACCTGGTGAGATAAATTAGAACATTTAGCTATTTCCAATGCAGATCACTCCAGGAAATAATTATTGTTATGAGTACTTTATGAATTTGAAACTTCATGTTAACAGGTTATAGGTACATCATTTCTTATTATATTATCTTGATGCTAAGTACTCTTTAATATCATTACGATAATAGCATTTTCAGGGCTGCTAAAAATTTAATTAAGTGAATAGTAAATTATGAAAATCTCCTGTAAAGTACAGCTTCTTATAGAAAAGCTGCACATACTGTACCTTAAAATGAAAAAAATGTGAGTCATCTAAATGTATCACCTCAACTGATCACTTTTGACTAATTTTAGATCCAAATCATAAATGCATACATGAAATGGAGTTCATTTTATCTTGCTTTCAGTTGCCAATAGAGGAAGCATCCTGTATTTCTTAATAACAGAGATGAGTATGGTGAATGTTATGTACCAGACATCACTCCTACAATTCCTGGGAATATTTGACATATCCATGTCACGGTAACTTACCTAAGATTCTTCTTCGCTTTAGGTTTAATTCTTAAGTGTTTTCATATGTTTATACATATTTAGGATTGTTTACCATTCTGTAGTTGCTACTACTTTCATGAATAAGTGCTTGTCGAATACTGGTGTGTCCATTTCAGGTAGATCAGTTGCAATGTGACGATGATTAAATTTATTCATCATCGTTGTCACGACATTTATTCTGATTTCTGAGTTAATTTGTCTGTTTGCAGAAAAGTTTGTGGCAACCCAAATTTAACAACTTTTTTTTGCACCTTATAGGCCCTGTTGGTTAAATTAACACCCCTTCAGGTTGTTTACATTTGATGAAAAATGCTATTGTTGTTTTGAATGAATCATTGAATGCATATGAATTAAATGCTATCCATATGTCAATAAAGCTGCTTGAAGAAAGTATTTCAGTTTTAGAACTTGGGTACTTATTCATTAATGTTGTTAGCCTTATTTAAAGTTTTCTGTTGTGGTTTGGTTATTCCCATGGCTAGTTCATTATACTTTCCTTAAATTACAAAATATATGAAGGGTGACTATATACCATATCACCATGGTTGCATCTTTGTTTAAGATCATGAAATACAATGGCATGAAGTAATACACCTAGTTACAGCAGGGAGTGACTTCATAGATCACTACAGTTTGCTTACTTTATTAGTAACCTAGTTAGTAAATATCATTGTAACCTCTTTTGTGGATGTAAGAATTTGGCTCCGTATTTGTAATTGGGCATCTTGCTTTTCCAGGTCAGCGATATCTCCAATACCATCAAAGAGGATTACAAACATTATTGAGTTTCTAACCTATGAGGTGTTCAGGTATTCCTGCCGAGGTCTATATGAGAACCACAAGTTTCTGTTCACACTGCTGATGGCGCTGAAAATTGACTTACAGAAAGGCAACATCAAACACCAAGAGTTCCAAACACTTATCAAAGGTGAGCCATGGATGTGTTGCTAACTGTGTGGCAACCCAACAAGCGAGGTGAAGTGTTTCTTTGGCTTCTGCTATATGTCTGAAACTAAACGAGCCCTTTGGTACTTTCAAATCAAAAGGAGTTTAACCCCTGGTCGACCTCGCGAGAGGTCCTACGGGGATAATAAGATTGTTTTTATAGAATAGACACTTTTTTTTTCTTCTTTTTTCTTTTTTCTTGGGAAAATTGTCTATGTTCAGTCAAGGAGTTGCTGTTCCAAATGTAATATTTATATAAATTGTTTCAAGACAAATAACTGTGATTTTAAATTAGAAGAATTATTAACATTATTCAAAAAATATTTATAGTTATTTGATCGTATAAGCATGATGTAGCTTGGAAATTATTAGACATTATAAATTAAGTTAGTAAACCAAAATACAAACTCCTTTTCTGCAACTTTTTCCTTATCAAGGTGGTGCTGCACTTGATTTGAAAGCTTGCCCTCCAAAGCCTTCCAAGTGGATTACAGATATAACTTGGCTGAATCTTGTTGAACTGAAGAAGCTACCTCAGTTTTCAGATGTGCTCGCTCAGGTTAGTAACATGATAGTGCTAGAGCTGTAAACTCTCCCCAATAAATCAATCAAAGCATGTTATTCTATAGATAAGATGATATAATGGTCTCTTCTTTGCAGTTCTACCAGTAGCCTTTATTTGTAGATACAAAGTAAAATTTCGACTAAGAGGTCGTCCCTGTTCAGTCAGAAGTTTTTTCACCATATGCAATAAGAAAGTTTGCTTATAAATATTAATCATTAATGTGCGTATCAATGATCATTTTGCCTGAGTGTGATTTTAGATTCAGTAACATGAAACAGAATTGGAAAATGTGATTTGGCACAGAAGCCCCTGAAGAGTTGTAAACTCTCCCGTTATAAATCAGTCAATCAAAGCATGTTACTATATCACAGATGCAATGTATCTCTTCTTTGCAGTTCTACCAGTAGGCTTTTATTTGTGGATAGAAAAGTAAGATTTCAACTAAGAAGTTGTCCTTGTTTCAGTCAGAAGTTTTCTTGCCATGACACCATATGCAGTAAGAAAGTTAGGATGCTTATGCTATGCATTCTGTGTATTGATATTCATTTTGCGTATGAATTTAGATTCAGCGAAATGAAAAGAACTGGAAAACGTGGTTTGATACAGAAGCTCCCGAAGAGGAGATAATCCCTGATGGATACAACAGTGCTTTGGATACATTCAAGAAACTCTTACTTATCAGGTACATTGTCTTTACAATATAATATTACAACTGATAAATTTTTGTAGATGTGAACGTTATTCTCTATCCCTCAAAGACAACAGTTAGCAAAGCATAGGTTTGTATGGTGAATCAACTTGAAAAATGAGAAGTGTATAGTAAAAGATGGAACAGTAGCCGATATAAAAAAAACAGACATTATACTGACCTTGTGTTGTCTATGATAATCATGTAAGCCACCAGGCTGTGTAAGTTAGCTTGTTGCATGCCCTTGTATTGTCTACTGTAAACATGTAAGCCACCAGGCTGTGGAAGTGACCTTGCCGCATACTGTTACACCTCTTAAGAACAGAGAAATGGTGGGATTTCAAGTTTTCTAGTCCCATACACATATAGCCTTTAATGTCTTTGGTGGTATATATGTTAAATGATTGGTGTACTACTGTTATCACTAGATGTTGGTGTCCAGATCGAGCCATCCCTCAAGCTAGAAAATATGTTAGCGACTCTCTTGGGAAGAGGTATGCTGACCCTGTGATCTTGGACTTGGAGAAGACTTGGGAAGAGAGTAACATTAGGACTCCACTCATATGTTTCCTCTCCATGGGAAGTGATCCTACCAACCAGATTGAAGGACTAGCAAAGAAGCTCAAAGT
>KN886408.1:55928-68015 GCA_000934455.1 Apostichopus parvimensis
TGCAAGCAGGAACTCGCGAAGAAGCCTCATTGGCTTATCAAAGCCGCAAGCTGACCGAAGTCAGTCTCTTACATTCATATTTAACGTCCATGATTATGAAATCTTGGAGTGACTTGAACCGGGGACCTTATGATTGGAAGGCACCGGCGTTAACCACTGAGCTAACACTCCTTAAGTATATATAGACTATTTATAGACTGCTACAGCTCATAATAGCCAAAAAAACATGGCGAGGAACCTTATAATACCTTCATAGTGGGTGGGGTGTAGCTACACTGTATGAATATATTGTAAATTGTATTGTGTATGATTTACATGTTTCACAAACATACTTACTAAGTCTGTTTATTTTGATACTGTTCCACCATTCAATATTTGTCACTGGTTTGAAATGATTCCCACAGAAAACTGTTTTTGTCCATGATATAGACAGATATTTCCACAAACCATTTAATGTCTCCAGCTATACACAAAGCTACCATACTGGCCATAGTACATGCTTCTGTGCTGTAAAGTAGTACTCCATGGCAGACGTAAAGACCCTATATTTATACTGATATTAATATTACAAGAAATATTACTGTGTGCTTTCATTATAGCCACATAGCAAGTTTTTTGTATCTCAGTTTTGCATTCCTGAACAAATTTTCTCCAGTGAAGTGTCCGATGGAAACCTAGATAGTTTAGTTTTCAGATTATTTTAAGCATTATTTTCATTCTGAACCCACTTGAAATGTATATCATGAGGGATTTTAAACTAACAAGTACGAGCATACTATGATATAGGTATCTTTTGTTTCATAATGCATCAATTCATACATTTGATCCATTCATGCCTAATGTGTTATTTGATCAGGTTAAAGCTAGACTGAAGAAGATGGGTGCCCTATCATCGATGAATATTTTCTTGAGACAGGAGATGGATAGGATGCAAAGAATAATCAGTTTGGTGAGATCAACTCTGACTGACTTAAAGCTGGCCATTGAAGGAACCATCATCATGAGTGAGGTACAATTACAGTAATTTTATTTCATCCTGTCATGTCAGGGAGCCAAAAACTTACCTCAAAGAATTATGAATCTATTGCATAATTATTACAAGTTCCATTTCGAACAATTTTATGTGTCATAGGTAATACCAGCTTTTTTTTGGCTATTTAGTATTTTGTATATTTTATGTATTTTGTATATTATGTAAATTTTGTTTATGTTTATTTTTTATATTACGTTTATTATTTTTTATGTATGTATCTCTGAATAAATCTCATAGACTTCTTCCTGTAAGGTATCCATTCTAAGATGTCACAAGTACTATACACTTGTGAGATGCCGTATATACTTTCAGTTTGGTAGAAATTCCTCGTTCCATTTAATTTGATAGAACCTCCGTGATGCTCTGGATAATATGTTTGATGCAAGGGTTCCAGGCCTGTGGAGAAAAGTGTCCTGGGAATCATCTACCCTAGGATTTTGGTTCACAGAGTTGGTAGAGAGAAACACTCAGTTTTTCTCTTGGTGCTTTGAAGGCAGGCCAAATGTGTTCTGGATGACAGGTTTCTTCAACCCACAAGGTAAACTGGCTCCATCCTAAGCAAAATATTCCGAGTGTTATCACATGAAATCTATTTTTGTGATACACCCACAAGCAACTGATTTGTTGGTGTTCAACTATACAGCTAGATGGTCTATGTTTAAAATATCATAGCAGTGACCATGTGAATTGAACGACAGCCTAGAGTCACACTATTGTGTCTGGGTTCTGATATGGGTAGCCTGAGACTGGAGCACGTTTTAAACCATGAGAGGTGAAAGTGCACGATACATTTTATTACTTTCCACAGCCAGTTTCTGTATATAATATATATTGGTAATATATGCACATCGAAAGCCTGAGTTTCTCTTGACATCACTCCCCTAACACTTTCTGGGTTGTATCATATGAAAGTGTGATGTGATCCTGGTTTCATGGTATCCCCCAATGTACTGTGGCCTCTGACTGGTACCTCAGTAAGGATGTCCTTCACACATAGATTCACACCAACCTTGGGTTGGATATATCGCTCAATGGGGAGAGTCCAGGACTGATGTTGCAAGGTTCATATCTTGTTCCTGCCAATATTTTGATTTAAACTTTCCTGTTTTTTTTATTTGTATATAAAAACTAGTGATAGCTGTTGTAATTTATCATTTCAAAGTTGTGCCTGGCTAAATGCTAAATTAAATGCTACTTAAAGTCCACACAGATGCTGTTATTTACGTTTTGGTTACTTGAAGGTTTTCTGACTGCCATGAGACAAGAGGTCACCAGAGCTCATAAAGGCTGGGCGCTAGATTCAGTGACTCTCCATAATGATGTCACTAAAGCATTTAAAGAAGAAATAACTTCACAGCCTCAGGTAATGATACCATATGCTTTTAGGTTTGATTGATTGAACCTTAGAGAATATTTGTGTTAAAATTTTGAATAGGCGTTGTCATCTTTATGAAGATATATTAAGATAATTTATCTTGAATGACTGAAAATGCTAACTTACATTTCTGTGTTTAATCACTGTTATACTTGCACATTAGTAAGCTTTTTTTTCTTGCAAAGAACAATTTGCTATGGGGGAGCTGATCAATAATTTACTGCATCATCCATAGATGTAGATCAGTGCGCAGCCAATCCTCACGTGACAGTATTTCTCAAGAGAACCGTTTTTTAAACAGTTTAATATGTCGAGCAATGTCATCATGCATGATACAGCCCACTGAATGACGTATCTTGTGAACTGGGAAAACCCTTTGGTTGGGGTTAACCCATTAGGGTGAACCCTAACCCGAGAAATACTGCATCACATGTATTATCATACAATACCGTACTTCTTGAGGCAATGCAACTTGCCACATTATAACTTGTCTTGAGAGATAGAAAACTTGAGGTCTTGGTGCAGCCAGCGTGACTACTGTTATGAATATTCATGTCATTCTTGGAACTAGGCTGCATTGCTATTGGCTGTCCTTTCCTTTTACAGGAAGGTGTCTATGTCCATGGATTATACCTGGATGGAGCTGGTTGGGATAAGAGGGGATGCAAGTTAACTGAATCTACAGCCAAGGTACTGTTCACTGCATTACCAGTGATACACATGTATGCTATTAACTCAACCGCACCAAAAGATCCAAGACTCTACCAATGTCCAGTCTACAAGAAACCCCAACGCACTGATTTGACCTACATCACTCCAGTATGGCTAAAGACAGTGCAAGGTCCTGAACACTGGATCTTGAGAGGTGTTGCACTACTCTGTGACATCAAGTAGTTGCTTCAATGATCTTTTGAAAGACTTTCACTAAAGGAATGATTGTTATTACAATGGCTAGTTATTGTCATTGAAATTGACTATTTGGAAGTGATCATTTGTTTCATTGTTACATTTTATGGAGATTTTAGCATTTTCTTTGCACTTGGAAATAATTATTTGAACCTGCACTACATATTTAAGTTGTGGCAGCTTATGAAAGTTTGAAATAGATAGCTGAGTTAAGAAAAAAATTGTAATTATATAGGAAAACAACTAATAATATCCTATATGGTAATCAATATTGCTACAAATGTATTTGTACAATTATTCAGTGAATTGATGCAAATTTTATTATATAACGAGAACCGATGTAAATAAACTGTTTTGAGCTTCTATCCATTCTATCAAAACTCACATTTCACTTAGAGAATTTTATCAGTGGTTTTTATCACAATGCCTTTACCAATACTTGCTGACCGTCTGTTGAGTTTTTGTATTTACATGTCAGATTAAGTGTATACCTTTATAATTGTATGATGATTTCCTAAAACAAGCAGGCTTATTAAACACAATAAAGGAAGCTACAGAAGTAGACATAAATCAATTCATTCCTTCATAAACAGTGTTAATGATTTTGGTTATAGTTTTAAGAAGTTTGAAATTTGCTATATATTTCTAAAATATTCAGAAAGTTTGAAAATATTTGTTATCAAAAAACTATGTTCGTTCACTGTTGCATCCTGCAGGGTTTCATTTATTCAGAAGTTGGATACATTTCATTTGAAAGTTTCTGTGAAATAAAGTTGAATTATCACAGAATCTGTTTTTTCTTCTTTTGTGTGGTTAAGACTCTAATAAAAAAGCTCATCCTGATGCTCATCTCCACATAGTTTGAATTTTTTGTATTAAGTATGTGTAAAATCTGAATTATGTATTTATTTTCAGGTATAATGCTATGGATTCTCCCCCACATATTTTGCTGATCACACATTAAGGCCTCCTTTCAATTCTATTATATCGAAATCAATATGAAAGATGAAAATGAGTATTAATTTTACTGAAGTAGAATTTATTTGGGCTCAGACTATAACTGAAGTTCTTGATTATGGTTCTTTATTAACTAAAAGTATTTACAGCCCTCACTCTTAGAAAGAAATGAAAAGTGACTTCAGCATAACAGAAAGAGAGGAGACTTCAGCATAACAGAAAGAGAGGAGAAAATAGTAAACGGGTCAATGAGAAGTATTTACAAAGTGAAGTAACCGATTCATATGCACAAAAATAACTCATTAATTGAGGGGTAGTTCTTATGCTGTTTGACAGCAATCTAACAGGGCATTGTGCTTGAGTAACATCCAATGTTTTCATACAAGACTAACGATAGTTTGGCTTTACTTGAGGTCTGCTTGAGGAAAGTGATCACATGTAACTGAGTAAAACATTGTGATACTGTGACTAATTAGCCTTGACTTATATCGAGTAAAGATGTGCTAAAATTATTTGTTGATCATGATCATAATAATTGTTTCAAAAATGATGCTGAACATACCTTGAATAATTCGTGGTGATTGAACTAGTCTAGTGCCTACATGCTTGAATGTTACCTTGCCTTGAAAGAACTGGTAAGATTAACTGTTACAAATCTCCATCAGTGCCCTGGAACCATTCAAGTAAAGTCCTTACTAGATAGCTTTCCATCCTGAGTGACCATGTCCAACAAAACATTTCTGCCAAAGTGTAATGTCTTTGACTCTGTCATAATAACTTCCCAAACTGACATTTGAAGAAGACAATATTTCAGCAAGAAATACCAGTATCATCAGCATACATTAAGTGGTTTCTCACATAAGCCTAGGATCACCACTGACATAACATCAAAATGGAGGACACATCCAGAGCCAGATTAAGTCACTGGCTCCCTTCGGTACTCTTTGCTTTTCTTTATGTATACACTTTTAATTATTCCATATTTCCCTCTTTGTCAGGCCTGGACACAACCAACAGAACTACGAGATGGTATGCTTAGATGACATGGGCTTCTACATATGATCCATGCTCGGTAGAATCCTGTGAATATTGATTCATTAGGTTTTGAAATCTCGGACATACATGTATCCGGCCAAAGGTCATGCCGGATGAAGGACAGTGCACTGGATTACCAAACTTTATGTCCTAATACCAGATGTCTGGCCACCCCTACATAAGCCATTGCTCTGCTACCACACTAGTTGTTACCTAGCTAGCAACATATGTGTCCTCTCATGCAATGATAATTAGCATATAAACAGAATTCATTGTCCAGTGTTTCTTGCTTCTTTTGATCTTGTCTGGATGCAACAAATAAATTTGACTTTTCAGTCTAGTTGTTTCAGATGTTGACTTTCTCTTTAATGTACCTGGTAACATGAAAGAGAACATACCTCAATTAGTCATGAGAAATGTGACCCACATGATAAGTTCTTTTCTCAAGACATACAATTTAATAACACATGGCAATGAGCCAAACTTTTGTCCATATCATTACTGTGATTGTTTACATCTGATAATAGGAACTTGTAAAGTTCATATGAAGCAGCCATTCTCTGTAGAGCGCCTATGTCTAAGTATCAATCACTCGAGTGTATATAACCTTACGAGTATTGCAGTGACCACATTGTGTAGATGTTGACCTACTCCACTGAGAGAAGCTATCAAACGAGATGCTAGTGAAAGAGTTTAACAAAGGATGCTTATCACATCAAGAAGCGCACTGACCGAGGGGTTTACTGACAAAACTTGACTGAACAATTATTCAACATACTGTGTTCCTGTGACAGTGGTACCTCTAACTTGCAAGTGATTTGCAGATTTCATACCAGCCAAATTAAATATCTGCTGCGTTCAGTTTGTCTGGAGCTCCACCAAAATGTTTACAACACCTAAAGAAATTGGATGCATGGTCCTTAATGAATATTCAGTTTTCAGAGGTTTCTTACCATTTCCAGCCTTAAGTGTAAAGAGAGTCCAGATTAGACGGCCGGGCTACCGCTGCTTTGATGATGCCTTGGAAATTATTTGTCTTCTACAAAGAAAATTTGTAACGTTCAGGTTTCATACATTCCATACAACAGTTGCACTGTATTTATTTATTTAATAAATTAATACAATCTTAATTGTTACATATGGCATAAATTGGGACAAGTAACATTGTCTGGATGATGTCTGGGGGTAGGGGAGTGGGTAAGATCCCCCTCAGAGCTAGAGACTTACCCCCCTGTTTATTCTCCTCCCCCAGAAATGAGATTGGGGAAGACTATGAAACATAGTCTCATTCACCAATAAATTGACTGAAATCTTAAAAAAACACTTGTGAGTAGTGTGATATGGTTTATACACAGGTTTAGCAATAAAACCTAACCAGATGATTTCAATAAATACACAAACTGTTACGCAACTTTTGAACCCAACATCCCACAGGCACAAAAATTCTTCAAACAGGTCTGGCTTATGTAACAAAAAAATTGTTACACAATAGCAAACTTACAAGAAACATACTGAGACAAAATGGAAGTCATAAATCATCAAATTTTAAAATAACTTTAATCTGATGGCATAATATAGCTTACCTTTGCTATTTTCCTGAATGGTTGTAGTTTTAAGAGTGGATTGAATGCTGTAATAGCACCAGAGTCCATGAAGATTGACTCAGTGTAAATCACATACATAACAGCCGGGATGCCGTGAATCTGACAATAGCTCAGTGCTGTTTAAAAGATCAAATAAAAGGAGAGATCGGGACAGTCTAATTATATTCAAAAATTATTTAACAATGAAACCGAATGAAAAGTTGAATTTTTCTGTTATCATTTCCTCCAGTGTGTACAATGCTGTGGTATACGACAAGTTAGAACGTTAAGTTCAGTGGTTGAAACATCCTACATTTTATCTCTTGTTTCGTATGTTCAGCTTTGCCATTGGAGCAATCATAAATTTCAGTTCCTGTTTGGTATACTTGTCAGCTCTATATAAATGCCTGGTGACAATGTAAGGGCAATGGAAAGTCTGTTATGGTTATGCTGGATATGAACCGACAGGTAATACCTGATATTCAAAGATATGAACCCACAGACAAGGAAATTAGCTACCTTATGCCTGTGAAGAAGAATTCATGTTAAATTTAGTTAAATACAAAAGCCTGTTGATAACTCACCAGAAAACGCTAACCTTGATACTGTGCTGGGGCACTATAAATGAGTTGGTGGTGCCTCATACATAATCGATGATATTACATTCATTTATACCATGGCAGCTACCCCAGTGTACCCAACTGAGGTTACACCTGATCCCATGTAGGGACTCTAAATGAGAACAGGCTACCTCACATGTAATCAATGATATTACATTTACAGTAGCTATGCAATGGCAGCTACCCTATAGCTACTCATAAGCTGATGATAGACCAGCTACTGTGTAGGGATTCCAGATGAGGCAAGGTTGCCTCACACATCATCCATGATGTTTCATTTATTTAAACAGCGGCAGCTACCTAGTACACGGGCTGAGAGTAGATCTGATTCTGTGTATGAACAGTCTAAATGAAGACAGGTTACCTCACATGTAATCAATGATATTACTGTTATTTAAAACAATGGCAGCTACCCAGTTGTTATGCACTGACTGAGGGTAGACCAGTTACTGTGTACAGACTCCACATGAGGTGAGGTTACTTCACCTGGAATCAGCAATGTTACATTAAGTAAGACCAATGCCAACTGCCCTGTGGATATTACTCACCAGATGAAGCTAGACCTGATATTGTGTTAGGAGGTTCCAGGTGAGGGGCGGCTACCTCTCCAGTAAATGATGACGTCTTTAAACACCTCAAAATGGGAAAAGAGACATCCTGCCGATGCGTTTTATAGTCACTTCCAGAACACGACGAGAGAATGGTTACCGATGTGTTTGAATTACCAAGGAATGAAAATAGCTGTAGAAAATAAGGATAAGAATTACCAGCTGTCAGTGAAATTTCAATGACACTGGATTGACAAATATTGTATCTTCTTCAAACAGTGGGGAAGAAACAAAATCTTCCTCCCCTTTGTGACAATTTTAAGTTGATTAATTCTTTGGAGGATAAAACTAGCGAGAATGTAATGTTTCAGCCATTCTTGAGTTCTACAAGATGGGTGTCAGATTTATATTAATTACTGTAGTAATTTACATAACTTTACATTTATATACTGTAATATTTCTTTCTAATACTTTAGTTATAGGGAGCAGGGCACTTCGTCAAACCCGCGAGGGTTTATTCCTTCGCATCATATCTCTGCTATCACTGTCAAAATGGGTTTTTTAGGCAAATCTTATTCTCCAATGTACTTTCAACATATGGACTTGTTTGCTTCCATTTAAAACATTAGCTACAATTTTAATCTATTGATAAAGTGCAAAGAATTAAGCACTATGTCTGACTGGAAAAAAAAAATATCTAAGGAATGTAACTTTTCTTGTACAACTAACCTGCTCAACAAATGAAAACTGCAGATGCTGTTCTATGTCTTTCACACATTTGCAAAGTAGCACATCTGTATGTCCCCTCAGCCTTGAAAGAATAGCTCCCTCTATTGGTTGACCATCTCTGTCAAGTCTTTTATTCATTGTTCCAACAGTGTCCTTGTCTTGGTGAAGAATGTAGCAATCTGCAAATACTGGACAAAAACATCAAACCAATATTATATCAATATATTATATTATATAAAAAGCAAATATTACACAAATAATGAATGGTTATGAGTGCAATAGTGCAAATATTTCATGAGTTGAAAGATGGAATGTTCCATTCAACGGAATGTTCCATTCAAATGGAAACCATTCATTATTTGTTTTATACAACACCTTAAAATTTGGATATATTTGGATGTAAAATGCACTCATGCAACAGATTGTTCTCTTACCTTTGAAAAAAGTGCTATCAAAAAAGTATAACGCATGGTTCTATTTCATAGAGTGGAATAGAGCGGATTTTGCATGCAATTGACCAATCAAATGGCCGGAATATAATTAGGTGTTGTATAATATATTATAGGTCATATTCAATCTCAAGCAAAACTATCATATCAGAATAATATGTGTTCACTCTATATCTGATGGGGGAGGAGGTGGGGGGAGGCTGCGGGGGTGTTAGGGTGGAGGAGTTTGAAATCTTGCAATACCACATGCATGCTCCCCCCCCCCCCCTTTGTATGCGTTTAAAAGGAAATTAGAGGATTTCACTCTTTTCTTGGAACCAACAATCTAAATTGGTTCTGTTTTTATACACTATTACTGTCACTGCATTAATTAGATATTTGTGTCTACAGATTTGGGTTAACCTGTATTTTTTCCAGAGACACGTTATCGAAGTTGACTCCCTCATGCTGACATCAGGGGTTAGTATCTACACTGTACATGTAAAGGTATGGTGGGAAGTTTGAGGCATTTCAGTGTTTAGTGATCAATCAACTAACTGTTTGAAAGATGGTTGTTTATTATAATACATCCTCCACAAAAACAAGCATAGTTTGTAGGAATTTAAATTTCTTCAGGGCCATTTTAAAATTTCAGAAATAGTCCCTGGGATAATTGTAATCTTCTGTTCACAGAACAGGACATCCCATAAGGATGCCTGAAAGGTCCATCGAACTAAGGGATTGTTACTAAAATCACAAACATTTGGTGAACTTATTGCTTGTTTCATATGATTGAAGCAACACTTATGTGACCTTACCATTGGCAGCTGGTCCTAGTGTTACCACCAGCTGATCTGTCGCTTTGCCAACATCTTTTGTTGTTTTTGAAAATGCAGGAGTGAAGTCCAAGGTAATAACTCTGTGAATTGAAATAAACGGAGAGAATTAATAATTCTCATGCTGTAATTTTAATGCTGTGAGGGACTGTATCTAAATGGGTCACAAACAAAATGCAATTCTTCTCATTTCTCAATGAGATATAAGTTCTTCATCTTACCAAATGGTGTTTTTAAATAATTTATTGTGTTATGTTTACTTGATACAGCAGTTAATTTTTGTTAGTTTACATTTATGTTGGATAGTTCTACCTAGATGAGATTTCTTGAGCATTGAAACTTTAACCAATGTAGAGTTCCATTTTAAAAATGGTTTCAGTGTCGCGGAATAAGCCATACGCTGAAATAGTAATTAACAGTGCTAAGTGCCCAACGTCAGTAGTACTTCTTGTATTATAGGCATAGGCCTACAGTATACAGTATTGTACGATACATAACAATAATATATTCGCGTAACTAGTAGGTGTACCATAGGGGAGCGATTTTCCCTTGCGGCATGTGTACAAATTTAAAGAAATTTAGAAACTGGAATAGCTTACTCAGAATTTTCGTTCACAAAAGAGTCCTCATCGTCCTCATCATCAATGGCACGTGAGGCGGAAAACACTACTTCTCCAAAGAAAGTTGCCATAGTCTCGGTGAAATGTCTTGCTTCTTGTGAAACTTCTACAAATATTTGTCTGGTTCAAAAAATAACTTGTAATTCTGGGCTCACAGCGCTTATATGACAGTTACTATGGTTGTTGGAAGGGACAAGGACTTGTGTATTAAAAACATAACCGACCAGTCACACCAAAGATTAGAACATAATACTTGAAAAACAAACGTCTATCCCAATCGAAAATTGAAGCCGACTTCAGTGTAATCTAATATCCATCAAAGCAAGAATAATGACCAAAAATGAGGAAAAATTGTTCCCTCTGTTTCTCCCTTGCATCTATATTCCTCAGATCTGGATAATATTAGGCTAACAAAATGCTACTGCTTCATGGGCGTGCTGCGTAATACATTCCGCTGCAATTGATTACCCTCAGAAATGTAATTATGTACTTTCAGGTCGCTTCAATAGAAACAAATATCTGCAAACTCTGTAGTCGAAGTCATTCCAGGATCCCCACCAGCATTCATTCAGAAGAACTGCATTATCCCCCCTCCCCCCTTTCTGACTTGTGCTTTAAACTCGCTACTAGAGAACAATAAACATCACCAATCCTATATATTTCGGGGGCTTCTCCGCCTAGACCCACACCAAGGCTTTGAAATACATCCTAGACAAAATGAATTCCCTCTTTCTCACATGTAATTTCGTGATTTATACTCGCTCCGAGAGAACAAGAAATACTCCCCAAAACGATGCAGCCTCGGAGGCTGTACCTTAAGATTGATTTTAAATTTTTAAATACATTCCAGAGATTTGAATTCCCCTCGGATATGTTTTTTTCCACATAAAAATGTTGTATCTTCCGAGGATTTAACCTCCGCATCTCCATTACTCCCAGCGTTGCAATATGAATGTGCAGTTGTGAATTAAAAAATTAAAAAACATACACGAACATTCATCTCCCAAACAAAGACCCAACGTCTTTAAATAACATAATTATCCCTTAATCCAATGTTCTCGTTGGGGTTATATCGCACCTGTGAAAACGTCAGTTGCTCAAAACGAAAGCAGAATTGTAACGCGTCACTTAATTTTTAGTTTCGAGTTGTGTCATTGCCAATGAATTTCTTGATTTGCGTAGTCATGAACTCGAGTCACTGTTTTATGTCTCTTTTTTTTTATCGAGTCACCTCAGGTTTGAAATTTAGTGACCCAGGGGCGTCAATCCGATTTGAAACGTGGGGGGGGGGGGACGTAATCGATTCGAGTATTCCGGCCGTAAGTACTATCTAAGCGGAGCGCCACCATCGGTTGGCGCGCAGCGTACCAAGAAAATTTCAGATTTCAATACCTGCCAGATCGCTGGAGATGGCACT
>KN886409.1:20668-33700 GCA_000934455.1 Apostichopus parvimensis
AGAAATAGTTATGTAAAAGTCTAGTAATCAGTTTCAGCAGAACAAAATGGGACGGGCATCATGGGGGTGCTTGGGGTGGGGCTACCAAATCGATATTACCACTACGTTACTTTAAATCACTTCCTGAACATAGCACGTTCACAGCTACTTAAAAGAACATAAGTTATATCTTGAAAAAAATAAACAAATATTCATTAAACATCAAGTTTATGAGGAGCCATCCCTTGGTTCAATGAACGTCATTGGCTGTGAAGGAAGCACATCTTCTAAAATAAGCATTGTTAATCTATTACTTGTTGGAGTGAACTTTAAAGTTACTTCATAATATATTAATCCTTAATATCCAATTCGTTTCTCAATAACGTCAAATATTCTGGAACGTTCCTTTATTTCATATGCCACCATTACCAGGTGGCTAAGTGCATGCACTTTCACAACTATTGATGAAACAGACAGTCTGCATGTTAAAAAAATGCTAACGGGTCTAAATGTTAAGAAATATATAATGCAATCACATCAATAAAGAATATTTATTTCTCCACTTACCAGGAAAGTCGTTCTTTGGCCCAAAGACGAACTTACTCATAACGGCGTAGTGATTCGATAAATCTGTAGCATTGCGAGAATTTTTACATCTTTGAGACCAAGGGTAGATTGGACCGTTTGCAATGGCGACATCATTTATACAGAGCTCAAAGTATTCATCTGATCTGGGACGGAATCCTTCTGTGGTGGCGTTAATCGGTTGGCGGTGAACACTGCTGTAAACTGCATAATCGATCCATCGTGGTGTTTTATGTGGTTTATCGATTAAGTCATTTATACTTTGATCAGTTGTATAGTTCATGTTGATAACTTCCGGCTGGGTAGCTTCTAATATTCCAAGAATGATCGGTCCATCTTCTTCAAACCATCCAGAGTTAAGGTCCCCAACATACATGACGGCTTCGTTCAGAGGAATATTTTTTTGCTCCATGAACTCGTGTATTTCTCCAGCCTGCTGTTGACGTACGACATCCCCTTCTTGACCCCCTCCAGCTTGCAGATGGGTACCGAAAATATGATAAATATGTGACATGTTTCCATCTGATTTTCTTATTTTGGCGTAAACTACTCCTTTATTAGAAAAGCTGTCGGCAGAACTTCTAATTGAATTTTCGTACGCCTTTGCATCTGCCTCAATGATTGGCCATTTGGAACTGATGAAAATACCACCATTTTCAGGTTTCCGCAAGGTGTACGGTGTCCCAATAGTTCTGGTCGAATATCGAAACCCGTATTGTTCCTTCAAGATTTCGCGAAAAGACATAATGGAGCGGGTATCCGAAACATTAAAACCACCAAAACATCCGCCCATCATAGCTTCGTTGAAGATGATGACGTCAAGGTCTGGTTGTTGTTTAAATACTTCAGGAAGCATACGACAGGTTCTTTGGCGCTGTCCGCATTCGTAGTAGAGATATCTCAAATCCCATATATTATATGAAGCTACCTTTAGTTCATTCGCTGGAGTATCAAACAATGGTGTGGTTCTCGGTGGAAAGGAACAGAGGGTCTTTCTCCCAATCTTACAAAGGTTGACAGGAGATGGATCAACAATATCGGCAGTACAAATGTAATCTAATCCAAAGAGGTCACAGTAAGACGAATCTGCAATGCATCCGACGGCGTCGTCTGAAAACAAGAAGACACATTCAATTACTTTTGCTAGAGACACGCTTCATTCATCAGCTTCAAAAATTGACAGCAGTTTTATATCGTAGTACATTGGTAATATTAAAAGTTCTTTCGAATGTGAAACATGCCGCACTAATATCCGTATGGAGTTTCAGTTGCATGTAATAAGCGACATATCACATTGATTACATGGTTAGGACGTTTCTTCGAACGATACTGTTACTCACCTACCCACACAGAAAGAACAGGCTTTTCTGCCGGGCAATTGTCTGAAAGAAAAAAATGCAACAGAAAATTGTGTAAACAGTATGAAGACACACTTGGTGAAGAATAATAAATAGTTACCTGACATTTCAAACATTCAAGAGTAATAATAGCTATTGGTTGATCAAACTTACAAGGAAATTGGTATCTCATGCTGATAACTAATAATAACTGCCTGATTATCATCATCGTCGTCGTCGTCGTCATCATCATCATCATTACTATTATTTTTATTATTATTACTATAACTGACGATACACCAAACCTACGAGCGTTTATGTCCTGTATGTAACGCGCAAGTGGCTTCGAATCCTGCTAACTTATACATCTAAAAATAAAACTTTACCGTAAATGTAATCAAATGTCCCGAGAACAGCAAAATGATCCGCCAAGTCCGTTACATTCTTTGGTTTGCGACAGTACTGCCTCTCTGGATAGACAGGGCCGGTCGACACTTTGACGTCATCAATGCATGCTTCGAATGGCTCCTGAGCTCGAGGTCTCACGACCTGTGTCGTTGCATTTGTTGGTAGTAAATATGCGTTACTATACAAAGTGTAATCGATCCAACTCTGACTCGTTCTTCCATCTCCAGCGAACAAATCATTAATGGTTTTATCGCTCGTGTAATCTAGTTCTCCAACTTTTTGTGGTTGGGATGCATCCAAGATTTCAAATATGTCGTCTGCTAGTCGTGAACCTAAACGAGCGTTGAGATCACCACCATATATGACGGGTTCCGTACTCGGTAAGTTTAGGCTTAACATCAACTCGTGCATTTGCCGAGCCTGATCACGTCTAACATTATCTGCGTTTAATCGACCAGTAGCTTGCAGGTGTGTCCCGAACACGTGATAAACACGACGTATGTTATCAACCGTCTTTTGAATCTTTGCGTACATTGCGCCTTTCTGTGACAAAGTGTCAGCGGACAACACGACCGTGGAGTTGTAAATGGTTTGCTTTTCTTCTAAAATTGGCCATTTGGAGGCAATGAAAACCCCTCCATGCTCGAAGGTTCTCAGAGATGGCGGATTTCCAAGGGTAGCAGTAAAGTACTTGAATCCATAATTCGTCAGTATCTCCCGGTACATCATCAGATCTCCATTAATGTTAAAGTTCCATCCAGCGATGCATCCACCCATCCATACTTCGTTAAAAATGATCGCATCAAGATCAGGGTGAAGTCTGAATACTTCTGGAATAATTCGACAAGTTCTTTCCCGTTGCCCTGTCTCATAGTATAAATACCTCAATTCCCAGATATTATAGGCAAGGACTTTGAAATGGGTCGCCGGAGTGAGTTGGAGAGGCTTGGGTATTGGAGGAAAAGAACACAAGGCTTTGGTTCCATTTACACACGAGTTATTAAATGGAGGATCAGGATCGACGAAAGTCTCACTGCAAACGAAATCTAATCCAAATCTGGCACAATGGTCTGCATCTGCGATGCAATCGGGTGCATCATCTTTGGACAGAAGAAAAATGAAGCACTATGGTTGATAATATTATTTCATAAATGTGCTTTTACGAATCACATGCAAGCTGAACTTAAATTTGTCATTTCGCTGAAACGAAATTATTGGAAGTTTCGAGAAGAAAAACAAAAGGTGGATGGTAAGTACCTCTTTAGACACAGTTAGATGAAGTAGGAGTAGTTAAAATGTTCGCATAGTAAGATACTTTTTTTCTACATAATACAATTTAAAACGCATGTACAGCATTCTTCCAACTCATTTTTGATTTCGAAAATCACAAGACAATGTAAATAAATATTATAGTGTTGGCACAAATAAGATGATTCTAAAATAAAGACATACAATAACAGGTAATCAAGGAAAATGGATTTACCGAGCCACACAGATGGTACACCAGAAGGTACATAGCAGGCGGCTGTAGAAACATAATACAAAGAGTAAAGTTTTAATTGCGAACACTTTAAGAAGATTACAGTGTCATGTCTTCTGCCAAACTTTGCACTGTTTCCTAATTGCTAGAATGTGTTTCATAAAATAGGGTACATTTTACATAATGCTAGGCAAACTTATATACTTAATACATAACAAATCTCGTTACATTTGCTTTTGAATGAATTATTACTTGAAAGTCACCAACGCTTTACATCGGTAATTTAAATTCAGGATCTGGGGAAGAAACCAATTTCTCGTTTATGCTAAAACGACGAATTCAAGAATGCGTGTATGTGATTATGAATATGCTATACCGATATAGTTTAGGCTATACAAATTCAAGAGACCGTTTCATAAAAATCAAACGACCGTGTTAAAGTTGGAAACATTTGTCATGTGACACAAAAATTAGTGATTCCAGCTAAAGACTTATGTAGCATCTCATTTCACTAAATATTATACCATAAGTGATTATCATAGTATTGTACAAAATAATACAATTCAACTCACGGGCCTGGGTTGTGGTCCACATTCCGTCTCCGAAATCAAACGTTCCCATCACTGCAAAGTGATCCGCCAAGTCGGTTATTTCTTTACTTCTTAGGCATCGCGGAGATTCGGGATACGAATGACCCGGCGGAATGGCATTAAGGCAGACACGGAATGGTCGTTGACTTCTTGGTCTAACCACTTGTAAAGAAGACCTGGCCGGTATAAGGTGTTCCGTGCTGTAGAGGGCGTAGTCAAGCCAACTACCGTCTGAGGGTATATCTAAGAAGATGTCATTTATTCCTCTGTTATAGGATGATTGATATTCTCCGACGATTGGAGGTACAATTGCATTCAGCTCTCCGATGACTTCCTCTGCATGTTCTGGTCGGTTGATTTGATCGGCATTTAAATCCCCAGCGTAGATGACCGCTTCGCCACTGGGAATATTTTGGGATTCTTTAAAATTGTACATCTCTTGTGCTTGAAGTACTCTCACTAAACTACTATTCCGCCTTTCAAAAGCTTGAAGGTGCGTGCCGAATATGTGATACGTTTTTGCTTCACCTCCAACGCTTTTCTCCACGCGTGCGTACACCGCTCCTTTTTGTGATAAACTATCTGCTGTGGTACGTTCTGAGTACTCGTACACATGACGTTTTGAACGTGTTATCGGCCATTTCGATGCAATAAAAACACCTCCATTTTCCGGTTTGGCTGTTGTCGGTACGTTTCCAACAGTCATCGTGTATTCTGTGAAACCATAAAACTCGAGGATATCACGAAGCGTTAGCGAAGGATCATCCAGTCCTGATGCAAAACAACCTCCCATGAAAGCCTCATTGAACACGATGACGTCTACATCGGGATGCAATCGGAGAATCTCGGGAACTATTCGGCAGGTTCTCTCCCGTTGACCAGACTGCCAGTAGAGATAGCGCAACTCCCACACATTATATGCTATCACTTTCAACATCGTTGAAGGTGTTTCTTGTAGGCCGATCGGAGGTGTAGGAAACGAGCAGAGTACACGAGTCCCATTGGCACATGATGCATTTTGGGAAGGCTCTTGACATACATACTCGAGTCCAAACTGTTGACAGTAGCTTTCATCAGCAAAGCAATCTGGAGCGTCGTCTGTAGAAGAACAACAAAACGAAAATCGTAGGTTTTCTAACTGCCGTTCGTATTCGGAAGGGACGAATGGACTGTGAAAATCGGTAAGAATTAAGGTATACCGACTACAACAGGATCTTACACTCCCCTCCCGTTTGTACATCGCAGAGGGCAACAACATGTGCCGATATCGGCCGTATAAATTTTCATCTTGAAAATATAAACTGTAAACTGCTTTTGTAACCCCTGAATGAATCCGATCATCTTTTTAGGAAACTCCAGCCTGAATTTTGATGCAGCATCATATATAGTTACCCGTTTCCTCCCAAAGATCAGTCACAAAATTGCCACAGAAGTGAATAATGTGAAAGATATAATCACAAAACGGGCAACGTATAGGCATGTGTGTATTCATTTCCATGTTTATCCATTTGTCCAATAATAGCCACTAAACTTACCAATCCAAACGTAAGGGGCTTCTCCGTCATACGTGCAGTTTTCTACGGGATTAATGAAAGGAAAAACACTATTTACATTTGACATTTTACGCACGTAATTACGTTATGCAGAGGGCACCACATTGGTCAAACCTAATAAAGGCAGAAGGCATGCAACTTTTACTCTCCCTTGGCTGTTAAGTCAAACGATCTTAATGGTGGTGTGACGTTTGATAGCTGTACGTAAGTCGTCAATGTATACTTCGTACAAAAGCGCACAGATGTCTCTATGGATTAATGCAGTTCACGAGGTATTTCAGTAGGAAGATAGAGGACAAGCTTACAGCGGTACCAGGGTGGAGGCGGGGATGGTGAGGTGAACCACCCAGTTATGTTAGAGTGGCACTGGAGTAAGGCCTACTAATGCGTCAAAACAGTAATAGTGCGGTACATTCACATTCACTTGTTACTGAAAAATTCTACATTTGTCAACGGAAATTACAGATCAAAATTATTTGCAGATCATTCTTTCCTCTGCCTTCACCCCTCGAAGACAACTTGGACTACTGGGTGAGGTACATCTTCTTATAATAAGCGATGTTGTGTTATTAAGTGGGTGTAACACTTAAAAAAACACGGCTATTAGAAATGTATAATTCATGACAACCCGACAAAAAAGAAACTACAATTCATAGATGTGTCATACGTTGTCAGTATGCACAATATGATGATCGCTCCGGGGACCAAATCTCTCTCATGACATTAGTACCAGATTACCAGGTTTAAACGTTCTAGTTCAATAAGATGGGGAAAGGAAGAAGAGAGATAATGGTTTGAGTATCTAGGAAGCGTTTTTTTTTTTAGATTAATACCTTATAAAGTATTTAGTAAGATATTTGACTTCACTTTCAAGGAAACAAGGAAAGGTACCATATTTTGTGCAGACTAGCACACCAGTGCTTTGGTTGCAATTATAGCAGCAACGCCAATGTATCTTTGAATTGTAACGGTGTTTAGTTTGTTTGAAATTATTCGATTGTTGTACAGTGTAGTATGAAATCCTGTGACTCTCGAATCAATGCCGAGTGGGAGTACACAGTGTTTCGTGAGAATTAGCACATATGCTATTGGAACGTTAATGTAATGTCACCCAACTGTACATCACAGTATTCTGATAACCTATATAAGAACATCGTTTTGAGATTACATATATAGGCCAACTCAATGTAGGTCTAATTGCAACAATTGAATAACAACCCCATTTCTTTCCCCGCAAAATAAGTTTACTGTAAAATCATATTTGCGAATTTGACAAACACTTTACGGCATTACAGTACACGACCAAATCAGCTGAAGCAGAGACGATGTCAGTTCGATTTTTACCGTAGCGTGTGTACCATGCGAACTGAAAAAAGGGTACAAGAAAGACAAATTTAACATTAATTTTTAAATTGAATTTAATAACATATCAAACCTGAATATGTATGCGAAATCCCACAAATGAAGAAAATGGCGAACCACTTCAAAAGTTCAGCCATCTTCCTTGTATGTTTGCATTCAGTCTCGTGACAGACGGTATACAGTATACCGTGATTTGCATATAACCTATTCCTCTTATGATCCAAGGCTAGGCCCAAACTTACGGTAGTAGTATGCAATCAGAAATCCATCAGAACCTTACAATCAATCTCAATCAACAGTCTAAAGTTCTAGTGTAATTATAAAGATAATTTAATTAAGGGGCATTGCATACACTAATCCATTGTGCATATATACCGCATTGTGACTAGGATGGTTGGGTTTCTTTGATTGGTTGCCATTAGGGGATATAATTACCGATAAGAATGTAGCATACACACCGGCGTAGGGAATCAAGTTAGATTATCGTAACGAAACGAAAAGAGAAAAATGGAATCAGCTCATTGTTGAAAAGCAACTGGTTGCCTTGCTTCAATACAGTACACAACCTAACTGTGATTCGTCACTTGAAGCATTCGACGCTGCAAGAATTCCTACTATAGTGAAGCAGGAAAAAAAAACAACACCACGTGATTATACCAATGATGTGCCATGGTTGTGCTTGACTGCGCTTGTCAATACTTGAATGTCATTTATGTGCTTGATGTACTTGACTATGCTTGGATGTGCTTGACTGATAACGCAGCACGTGATTATACCAGTTAGGTGTCATGGTTGTGCTTCACTGTGCTTAAATATGCTTGATTATGCTTGAATGTGTTTGAATGTGTTTGAATGTGCATTGACTGTTTGTTTTGCACAGTGAATGTCATCATGGAAGCTTGCCATCCTACACATCGTCTTGGTATGATGAATACCATAAAACTCATAGTGTTAAAGCAATAACACATAGCTCTACTTCAAGCTTCTTCTTACAGGGAATAAATATTTAATGCACCGAAAGGAAATATCGCATAAAGTGTACATTATATACCGCATCCTGCCGAGGGTTGTTGGCTTATTTCATTGGTTGACATCAGGGTACATATAATTGCCCAACTTTTCCTGTTATCTCAATTGCCCGTCTTGAATCTCCCGATTTCCCTGGGACGGTTGAACATGGTAAACCTCCCTAGTTATGGAAAGATAGGTGTAGCTACTGTATGGGATAATTAATGTAAAAAGACGAGAGCATTCACTTCATAGGTAGTAGTGTTCATAGACGCAAATGATTCACTGGGATGAGTGAGTTGTACAGTGAATCATGTAGGAGTTTATAAAAGATACTAGTTTAAACTATGAAAAGCTGGCTGTGTCATTTAAGAAATGAAAAGCGATCGGGCTACTTTAAATTGTAACGCTGAGGTCACTGGTTCAAATTCTGTTCTAGCCCAAACATATCTTTGTTCATTTTCCCAGTCAATTTTCCTTTGTTCTCAATACTTGTATCATATTATAAAATTAAAAAGGAAGTGACGAAATAAACAAATAAATGATATGCGATGTAATTTTATTTGATACAAACACACATGTATAAAACAAATAATTCATTTCGTTTTCCTTTATTGCCGAAGCATATTCCACTTTGTAACCCAAATTAAAGCTTGTATTATTATGAGAAAACCCAATATCTTCGATTCACAAATGTAAAACTCCATCAAATGCATTTTAATTAATATTCTGCTTAGAGGTTGCAAGTTAACTGACTCTATGAGCGATTACATATAACATGAGCCTGTCGAAGCAAGAGTTGGCCCGCACTCAATGGCGGCATCAGAAATTCCACAGTTGGGGGTCAAGCGGTGGGGGGGGGGGGGGGCAAGGAAACAGTTTTGGGGACAAACATTTCGAACTGCAAAAACGCACCTATATGTAGTGCACATCACGGGAAAATGTATCGGGTTAGGGAACACGTCTTATAGAATAATTATGATTTATGCAATGCATTTTTATGTTTAGCTGACAGAATGGCTTCACGATCGCTTGGAAGGGTTTTCAGAATATCTTGATAAAGAGAACAAACAAAGTGATTCCATGTGACCTGAAAATGCGTCACATCAATGTTCATGCAACGAAGGTTAATTGAATGATATTTAACTATTCTATATCAAAATGAAGCAAAAGCATAATGCTGGTATCATATGTAGATATATTGAAGCGACCAAATTGCCACCTGTCCCCGCCTGGGTACTTGCAGGAATTTCCACTGTCGCAGTTGTTGTTCTCTTTGACTGATCATAATCTAGCACACCCAGTACGGCATAATGGTCAGCCAGATTCGTGATCACCCTACTTTTAGCGCATCTCTTCGAATCCGCATACACAGGCCCACGAGCTAACGGCGCGATCAGACAAACCTCCATTGGAGCTTCGGTCTTTGGACGAACAACCTCAATGGTTGAACTCACTGGTTGCTCATGTTCGTTGCTATATAGGACGTAATCCAACCATAACCTGGCTGTGATGATATCCCAGAATACATCATTCGTTCCAGCATCGAATGTGTATTCTGCATCCCCTACTATCCGCGGCATGGTGGACCTCAGAGCAGCAATGACATCAGCGGCGTGCTGAGGTTTGTCGATTCGGTTAGCATTCAGATCACCAGCGTAAATGACAGGCTGTTCTGGTGGAATGTTGAAACTGTTATGGAAGTCATACATCTCCACGGCCTGCATCATACGTATGGTATCTTGGATGTGGTAATTTCCAGACTGGAAGTGAGTACCAAACACGTGATACATCTTGGATACGTCCTCGATAGTTTTTTCAATCTTTGCGTACATGACACCCTTTGCCATCAAGACGTCAATACTCAGACGATCTCCATCTCTGAAAACCAGTTGGCTCTCCTCTAGAATCGGCCATTTTGAAGCAATGAAAGTACCGCCGTTTTCGAGCTTTACGGGGTTCGAACGTGGGATGCCGACTGTACCCGTGAAATAAGGGAAACCGTATTCGGTCAAAATTTCTCTGAGAGTCAATCTATTTAAAGAGGCAAGAGGGGAGAAGCATCCTCCCATAAACACCTCTTGGAACACAATGACATCTAAATCGGGATGCATAGAGAGTACCTCGGGTATGGTACGACAAGTTCTCTCCCTTTGGCCGTTCTGATAGTAAAAATAGCCTAACTCCCATATATTGTAAGATAACACTTTCAAGGTAGTGACAGGTGTTGAGACCAGATCGATCGTTGACGGCGGGTAACCGCATCTAACTCGAGTACCCGAGTGACATGTTGCATTTGCGGAGTTATCTTGAAAGTTTTCCTTGCAGATATAATTCAGTCCGAAGTAACTACAGTACGACTCGTTTGCATGACAATTAGGAGCGTCATCTAAAATATAAAAGAAAGGATAGTAAAGAAAAACATAGATATAGAAAGACGTACAACAAAACGAAACGAGAAAGTACCTCAGAAGTTTTAATTCGTTTCGAAGGTTGTCAATTTCAATGAGTTGACTCATAGAACTAATTATGTCATAATTTAATATCGTAAGTTTATGTTAATGTTAGAAATGCAAATACAGTCAGTAATGTTAACCCCTGAAAGAAATATCTGTTAGTACTGTCCCGGCCCTTATCTTTTACATGATGAGGTAATGAACGACAATTAATTCGTTGGTTGTAGTTGAACCAGGACGTGAAGGGAGTTTCTCAAGGACGTGAAGAAAAAGTGTGAGATCAGTCCTCTCTGTACAGACGACCCCCTTCCATGCTGAAAGTTTCAAACTGCCTGGCATCATTATTGTAATACATAACATCATGATGTACAAATGATGGTGCATGCACTTACCCACCCACACTGAAAGATCGGTGAACCTTACTGGGCATTGATCTGAAATAAAATACAAGGAGAAATTGACACAATAACATTGCAACAAACAAAAGGCCGTGTCGCCCGAAAGTAACCGGACTTACTTTTCAAGCCAGCAACATAAGCATGGATACAACGGAAAGCATGTAAATACTCTTATCCGGGGCCTAAAAATTATGACACATATAAATAGATCTGTGCCCCTTCTCCAAGCACAATATAGGAAATTTCAGGGGGAAAAATTGTAGTCCACTCACTCCCCCGACCTCCCACACCGAAGTAAACTCTGACTGAATGCCTGGTATAGATTTAAAACTTGCTCATTGTCTCTTCTGTAACACATCCCTGGACATTTTTACCGACCTCATTAAACTCAATGATATAGTGCAATGCAATGATAGACCTGGTAATTAAACATTATCGCTCGTTTACAAACACCTTGTACGAATTTTAGACATGTGAAGAAAATACAGATGACCGTGAATCTCTCCTATCAGGTGATAACACGTAACACAAACCTTCTGGATTGATAGTGGTAGGTGGAGCAGGGCTCTGTGTTGGTGCTTTAGAAGGGGGGAGTGTAGTAACTATTTCAACATCTTCAGGATACGCAAAACTTCCCATAGCGGCAAAATGGTCTGCCAAATCGGTTATATTTTTTACTGTTCGGCATCTGGAATTATCCGAATAAAGTGGTCTTGGCCAAACTCGAAATTCATCGAGACAAACACCAAAGGGTTGGTCAGACTTCGGGATGACGACTTGTGTGGTAGCTGAATTCGGCTGTAGATGGGCGTTGCTATACAATACGTAATCTATCCATTTTTGGCTACTCCCTCCGTCATAAATGTCGTTAATCGATTTGTCTTTGGTGTATTGTTGTTCCCCTACTATCTCTGGCATGCTAGCGTCTAGAATTTCAAAGATATCAGCCCCGAGCTCCGATAACCTGTCGGCATTCAGGTCGCCGCCGTAGATGACTGGCTCGTGAGGGGGTATATTCTTTGATAACATCAGCTCGTGCATTTCTTGAGCTTGATTTCGTCGGACGTTATCGGAGCCGATGTTATCAGTCGCCTGCAGATGAGTTCCAAGCACGTGATACACACGGGATACGGAATCGACCGTCTTGAGTATCTTAGCGTAAGACGCTCCTTTCTGACTGAGATCATCAGCGGTGAGAGGTTGCGTGTCTTCGTAGATGACATTGTCTTCCTCAAGTATGGGCCACTTAGATGCAATGAAGATACCTCCGTTTTCGAATTTTCTGAGAGTGGGTGAGTTACCTATCGTAGCGGTAATGTATGAGAAGCCATATTCCTTCAGGACGTTCCGAAAGGTCAGTTTTTCACCGGAATATGAAAGATTAAAACCACCGATACATCCACCCATGAAGGCCTCGTTGAATATTATCGCATCAAGGTCGGGATGGCGGCGTAGGACCTCTGGGATAATGCGGCATGTCCTCTCCCGTTGTCCAATCTGGTAATAGAGGTATCGAAGCTCCCATACATTGTACGCCAGCGTCTTAAAGGTTGAAGCTGGTGTTTCCACCAAAGGGCTAGGGATTGGTGGGTATGAACACAAGGCTTTTACACCTTCCTGACAAGTCGCGTTAGGGTGGGGATTAATTATTTCCTCTGAGCACACAAACTCCATTCCAAATCTCTCACAGTGCTTGGCGTCCGCTTGACAGTTAGTAGCATCGGCTGAAAGGTAAAACCAGAAATGATTGCATCAACATTCAAATCAATACATGTGAACACTAGCACTACGTGGTGGCGTCACCCTGTTTCTTGAACCCTCTACCACACATCACCCCCCCCCCCCCCCCCCGCCGTTTCCCCATCCCCAACTACAC
>KN886409.1:33750-48324 GCA_000934455.1 Apostichopus parvimensis
CTTTGCGTACATGACACCCTTTGCCATCAAGACGTCAATACTCAGACGATCTCCATCTCTGAAAACCAGTTGGCTCTCCTCTAGAATCGGCCATTTTGAAGCAATGAAAGTACCGCCGTTTTCGAGCTTTACGGGGTTCGAACGTGGGATGCCGACTGTACCCGTGAAATAAGGGAAACCGTATTCGGTCAAAATTTCTCTGAGAGTCAATCTATTTAAAGAGGCAAGAGGGGAGAAGCATCCTCCCATAAACACCTCTTGGAACACAATGACATCTAAATCGGGATGCATAGAGAGTACCTCGGGTATGGTACGACAAGTTCTCTCCCTTTGGCCGTTCTGATAGTAAAAATAGCCTAACTCCCATATATTGTAAGATAACACTTTCAAGGTAGTGACAGGTGTTGAGACCAGATCGATCGTTGACGGCGGGTAACCGCATCTAACTCGAGTACCCGAGTGACATGTTGCATTTGCGGAGTTATCTTGAAAGTTTTCCTTGCAGATATAATTCAGTCCGAAGTAACTACAGTACGACTCGTTTGCATGACAATTAGGAGCGTCATCTAAAATATAAAAGAAAGGATAGTAAAGAAAAACATAGATATAGAAAGACGTACAACAAAACGAAACGAGAAAGTACCTCAGAAGTTTTAATTCGTTTCGAAGGTTGTCAATTTCAATGAGTTGACTCATAGAACTAATTATGTCATAATTTAATATCGTAAGTTTATGTTAATGTTAGAAATGCAAATACAGTCAGTAATGTTAACCCCTGAAAGAAATATCTGTTAGTACTGTCCCGGCCCTTATCTTTTACATGATGAGGTAATGAACGACAATTAATTCGTTGGTTGTAGTTGAACCAGGACGTGAAGGGAGTTTCTCAAGGACGTGAAGAAAAAGTGTGAGATCAGTCCTCTCTGTACAGACGACCCCCTTCCATGCTGAAAGTTTCAAACTGCCTGGCATCATTATTGTAATACATAACATCATGATGTACAAATGATGGTGCATGCACTTACCCACCCACACTGAAAGATCGGTGAACCTTACTGGGCATTGATCTGAAATAAAATACAAGGAGAAATTGACACAATAACATTGCAACAAACAAAAGGCCGTGTCGCCCGAAAGTAACCGGACTTACTTTTCAAGCCAGCAACATAAGCATGGATACAACGGAAAGCATGTAAATACTCTTATCCGGGGCCTAAAAATTATGACACATATAAATAGATCTGTGCCCCTTCTCCAAGCACAATATAGGAAATTTCAGGGGGAAAAATTGTAGTCCACTCACTCCCCCGACCTCCCACACCGAAGTAAACTCTGACTGAATGCCTGGTATAGATTTAAAACTTGCTCATTGTCTCTTCTGTAACACATCCCTGGACATTTTTACCGACCTCATTAAACTCAATGATATAGTGTAATGCAATGATAGACCTGGTAATTAAACATTATCGCTCGTTTACAAACACCTTGTACGAATTTTAGACATGTGAAGAAAATACAGATGACCGTGAATCTCTCCTATCAGGTGATAACACGTAACACAAACCTTCTGGATTGATAGTGGTAGGTGGAGCAGGGCTCTGTGTTGGTGCTTTAGAAGGGGGTAGTGTAGTAACTATTTCAACATCTTCAGGATACGCAAAACTTCCCATAGCGGCAAAATGGTCTGCCAAATCGGTTATATTTTTTACTGTTCGGCATCTGGAATTATCCGAATAAAGTGGTCTTGGCCAAACTCGAAATTCATCGAGACAAACACCAAAGGGTTGGTCAGACTTCGGGATGACGACTTGTGTGGTAGCTGAATTCGGCTGTAGATGGGCGTTGCTATACAATACGTAATCTATCCATTTTTGGCTACTCCCTCCGTCATAAATGTCGTTAATCGATTTGTCTTTGGTGTATTGTTGTTCCCCTACTATCTCTGGCATGCTAGCGTCTAGAATTTCAAAGATATCAGCCCCGAGCTCCGATAACCTGTCGGCATTCAGGTCGCCGCCGTAGATGACTGGCTCGTGAGGGGGTATATTCTTTGATAACATCAGCTCGTGCATTTCTTGAGCTTGATTTCGTCGGACGTTATCGGAGCCGATGTTATCAGTCGCCTGCAGATGAGTTCCAAGCACGTGATACACACGGGATACGGAATCGACCGTCTTGAGTATCTTAGCGTAAGACGCTCCTTTCTGACTGAGATCATCAGCGGTGAGAGGTTGCGTGTCTTCGTAGATGACATTGTCTTCCTCAAGTATGGGCCACTTAGATGCAATGAAGATACCTCCGTTTTCGAATTTTCTGAGAGTGGGTGAGTTACCTATCGTAGCGGTAATGTATGAGAAGCCATATTCCTTCAGGACGTTCCGAAAGGTCAGTTTTTCACCGGAATATGAAAGATTAAAACCACCGATACATCCACCCATGAAGGCCTCGTTGAATATTATCGCATCAAGGTCGGGATGGCGGCGTAGGACCTCTGGGATAATGCGGCATGTCCTCTCCCGTTGTCCAATCTGGTAATAGAGGTATCGAAGCTCCCATACATTGTACGCCAGCGTCTTAAAGGTTGAAGCTGGTGTTTCCACCAAAGGGCTAGGGATTGGTGGGTATGAACACAAGGCTTTTACACCTTCCTGACAAGTCGCGTTAGGGTGGGGATTAATTATTTCCTCTGAGCACACAAACTCCATTCCAAATCTCTCACAGTGCTTGGCGTCCGCTTGACAGTTAGTAGCATCGGCTGAAAGGTAAAACCAGAAATGATTGCATCAACATTCAAATCAATACATGTGAACACTAGCACTACGTGGTGGCGTCACCCTGTTTCTTGAACCCTCTACCACACATCACCCCCCCCCCCCCGCCGTTTCCCCATCCCCAACTACACATTCTGTTAGTTACTGTTACATCACATAATCAGTGAAATATTGAATGCCCGGCGATGCACAGGGCACCTGTCCCCCTCCCAGAACTCGTGCATAGATATGTCACTGACAGTTTTTAGGACATGAAGAAAATGCTTACGTACCGAGCCATACTGTTAGAGGACCCCTGTCATTAGGACACTGGGCATCTGTAAAAATATAGAAACTTGAATAGTTATGATAACATCAAAAGAGCTCTTTCTGATTAAAAGAAAAGGAACACGATATAAAAGTTTGAAATAACTTCTAGAAAGGGTTGGTGTCAATTTTAAATCGGGACTATCAATGATCATGAATCATTAAACACGCATACTTTTAAAGGACTAAAAACACGCGAGGGTCTAGTCGTTAGTAAATAAAATTACTGTGACCCCCTACACCGGTAACTCAAACTCATCAGCGGATAAGAGCATTCATAATACCAACAAGATAAAGGTGGCCGAGGGAGGGTATGAGCTGGTAATGGGTATCCATGAATGCGTTGTATGAATTAATATTACATGGAATGCTTTAGGAGATCTTACTTTTACACAGGTCTGGCTATAGAAGGGGGGGGGGGCGGCGGTCAGATGAGGCGAGAGCCCAGGTCCGAGATCAACATTGATAAGGGGCCAGGAGACTTGAATGGGGCAGAAGAAAATGTGTGATAAAGAGTAGTGCATTCTCATTTTCATATGATACTTACCAAAACAGGGACCCTGTGACATACGGTAGTTGTCCCCGGACCCGAAGTGGCTCCCTCTGTTTTTACACAGATATGTCAAAGGGAACATAAGCGTCGATCTTAGAGGAAATAACTCTTTCCATCTGTAGCGTCGATTTGCTACCTTTTGTGATCAGGGGAAGCTTCATTGGGGCAAATTTGGCCGATTGTCGAATGGAAAACGTCCTGGGATTTGTCTATTATGATATTTAATCTGAATGCCGGTGAGGAGGGAAGGGGATGGGGCACATAAAGTAAAAGAGCTGTCGCCACTTCGTCATGAACCCTCCTCCCCTTCAAATAACCGTGGCTTTATACCCTGTACTGTAAAGTGTCCGTCTATTAGTGTCATTAGTACTATTCGGGCATCTAATTCGATTAACAAGAAGTGATCTTTCAGATCTGAATTAAAAATGAAAACTTTACCTGCCAAAGATGCCAGTAAGGTGAGGACCAGAACATTCTTACACCAAACGATATAATCCATCATATACGTCAGTTCAATAAAACAGTAGACATGTTGTTGATGTCAATTTCTTTAGAAGGCTTGTGTGTGTGTAATTACTGAGTAACTTTGTACCCATTGATAGCAATTATCAGTATATAAACACAAGATAAACGTTAACAATTCACAAGAAGGCAATCGCAGAGGATACCAACTTCAAATTAATATTTTGTGGACGTAATTGATAGTAATAAGTATCGCACAGTGCAGACAGGTACTTCAATGTTTTGTTAACATTTGATTTAGTGATCTGAGTTGCAAATCATACCCAACGGTATTTTTATCATATATTGGGAACAAACATTTTTTTGGGGGGGGGGGGATCTGATGGTTTCATACATTTACGATTGGCATTCGAATATCGCAGAACACACTGTGTTTTGATAAGTTCTACTTCTCTGGGGCAGCCATCAAAGAAACAACATTTGAAATATGGTATTTATAGAAACTGAAGGTTAATAAACGCTGGCACAAAGTTTAAACTATGACTGTCATGCTCTTTTAAGTCCTACATTTAATGGCCATGTAATCAGTGTGGTGCATACTAAAGGACAGGAACAGACGATTATCATGACCCCTTCCCCCCCCCCCTCTCACCTGAGCCAAATACTGCTTCTACAGGCAATTAAGAAAGACTTTGAACAACACATTCACTCAAAAACAAAATTAATAGAGCATGACTATGATCTTTAAGCAGCACTGAACATAGCTACATGGACATCTAGTGCATTTAGTTAAGAATGAAAAAGGTCCTTTACAGGATATAAACAACTCCCCCCCCACAACCATGCATACCCATCCAACTCGGCCACTCTCTACTCCCAAAACATCGTACGTTTGACACAAATGAATGACAGGAAAAACAAAAACTTTTGAGTTATGAGACAAAGTCATTGTTGTTACAACTTGTAAGGTAAACCTTTGGAATGTACATACTCTTATCTACGTAATGTAGTTATATACAAAATAAATACAGTATGAATCTCAAATAAAACAGCACACAGAAACACACACAATCAAAGCATTTATTATTATTAGTGAATGGATGGAATCAATTCATCAATATTTCTTACAAATCTAGGGAAATCGAATTCACCTTTTTTAACAATATTTTAAATGCTTTGTTTAATCTGCCAAGCCTAACATCACACATGGCAAAAAGCCAGTATTCTTGATTGTGACTTACTCTATGTAAGGACATATACATGCCCCCCACCCCCTCCCTCACCCCCCCCCCAATAAGAAATTATTGGGAAATACCTGTGGGGTTGGTATGTCATACCTCTAATGTATGAGTTACGTGTATAAAACTAGTTAACTTGTTAAGTCTGGGAAATTATCTTGCAGCAAATACATAAACCGCAACCTGAAAATAATGGAATAATGCATCTCCATTCTGTGATAAATCTATTGCTCATTGTTCATTATCTAAGCTCATTGTGGGGGTTCTAGACACCCCCCCCCCCCCCCCGTCCATCCTAATATCTATCGCCATTGCTAATTCAATGTTTATTTGTGATGTCTTTGCAGGGAACATGGTGGCACCAGCCCAGAGCACAGATGAGTTCCTTAGAGGCCCAATCTAAATGGTTAGTTATGCTTTCATCTTTGAAGTCAAATCACCATTGTCACTGCTGCCGTGCACTACCCATTTCAGAGATTCTGGCGTACCGCCACCCTGCGTGCCATGACAGTTTGTCACTTCAAAGCACAAGGGTTATCTCAGTTGTTCCTCAATTCATTGCTAAGGTTTGCCATGACTGCTTCATTCATCAACCATTGAAGGTTGCATGTTGAAATGCCTGTGAAGTGCTGTCCTGTTTGAGGCTCAATCTTCGTATTTATCTCAAATAGAAAATTAACACAACATTAAAACTAACACAAGGTAACTGTCCCTCAGATTTTTCTTAGTAACCCATGTCAATCTTATTTGCAACATTGTACATGTAAATAAGCATACTACAGTTTTGTGTCTTAAATCAAAGTAATTGAATCTGAATTCTCTTTTCACTTTTAGATAGAATCCAATCACGATATAGTTCAGTTAACGACATGAAAAGCCCTATGAACTGTCGTTTATCAATATCCTTCAAGGTTGGAGTACTAACGACCATTATGAAAGGAAAACAAACACAAGTATTTTCTTTAACCCCTTAAAGCAGGTGTCTGTACTTTCAAAATAAAAGGCAATGATTAGCTTGGTAATGCTGACACCAGTAATGGACTACCAGTAACTCAAGACAGTGATGACACCCGGTGATTCTGGAGAGGCAGTGATAAGCTTGGTGTCACTGATCCACATCAGATGAAGAAGATTTGGGTTCCGATGAATCACGTTCAACAGATCGCCAGTCTGTGGAGTAAGAAGACAACAGTCTACAACAGTTTCAGAGGTGATCGCAATTCAGAATTGTAATGGTATGGTGTCATGAATTCATTTACAATAGTTTCGTTTTGGTTTTACTGTGGTTTTTATATTTTTATATATATTTTCAAATGCACGAAGTTTTAACATTCGGAACCTTACTACAACAGAAGATATGTTTGGTTAACATTTTTTAATGGATGGCCTGTAAAAGTGATATTTTCTTACAACTCCTCATCCGGTACTACAAAACTTCGCTTTACACTACCCATGATAGGATAGTATAACTTTATCAATATGTGTCTGTTTGGGATATGAACAGAAATCAAACTTAACCAAAGGCCTGCTGCTCCTGAAATAATCAAGCACTGAACATCATTTCAAAGCAGGAATCAAGCTCTACTTGCCATGACCTTGTAGGTAGTTGCACAATACAAAGAAAGCTAAAGTACAGCAAGTGTATTGATTGTATTGTGACAGCATTTTTAATTGTGTGCTTAGTAGAATGTTCCTTGGATGAAGCGTCCAACATATTGTGTCACCTTCATGTAACTGTCTCAAGAAATACAAGTTTATTCTATTACTTAAATTACATGGAAACAAATGTTTAACATTTAAAGCCCATAGATTTGAAAACTACCATTAATGGTAATTACCATTAAATTGGCGTACATAATAACCCAGACAAATTCACTAAATTGAAAAAAAATCATCAAAAAGAAATAGAATTATGTCTTCAACATTAAGTCTTATGTTTGATCAATTTTGGATTAACACATTTTCAACATCTTAGTTGTCTAGTCTTCAGTCTTTCTCTTAATGAAAATCCCTTCTAAAGTTCTTTACAAGTTAATGAATCAAGAGACATTTGTGACCATTTTCTATACTCTTTTGTCGTCAATTCAAAATTTATCTTCTTTCATCCAAACCTCCCAACATTTTCTCTACAACACTACAATTTACACCATTATTATTGCCACAATTGAACTACCATCAACACCTACGATGAAAATATTTTCCAACCTCTGAACCCAAACAGTTGAAATAACTACCGCAAATCAGAGGCTTGAAGTGTCTTGTTTACTTTGTCAGTAGCAAAGATTAACCTTTGCCAATATTTATTCAAGACAAATTGGTTAAAATAGCTTAGATTATAAGCAAAGGCTCCACAGTGTATCGGTAAAATTTCTATTAATGAGTATGTTGAAGAGTCCTTCAACTTACAAGAGGTGTATGTCGACTAGGTCAGAGCTAGGCAGTAAAATAAGTTAAAGTGCTGGTATCCAGAGTTGTTACAATTAAGTAACTTAATTAAGTATGTCATGGTCAAGTCGGGTCATTGTCAGTGATTTTCTGACTCTAGTTGAGTCATTGACTTGAGTCACTGTATTATCTCTACGGGGAAAATGGTCAATCAATTGTTTGAGTCACTTTTCATTCACTTTTGAAATTTAGTGGCTCCGGTTATGACTCATTGCAACACTGCTTGCATCTCTAAGAGTATCCGCAGCAGAGGATGGAGGGAGTATCGAAACATTTCCATCCTTCCTTTAGATCAAGTTGTGAGGCATTTTGCCAAGTTAAGACACACGCCAGTCTCTGTATTGAGTCTGTAGTTTATTAAAAGTACACTGAGAAGCTACAGCATATGTACAGCATTCCATATTACATCCACTGTATGTCTACAGATATTAATTCCATTCAATATCATAGCAACCATAATCACATCAAACCACATTAAAAAAACATCAAATTTGCAACATTTGGTATCCTAGCCATCAGATATGCACTGTGCACACAATCGCATGCAGCATACCACGTTTCAGTTTAAACATTCACAATATGTAACATGTTACCAACAGACATACCATATCATACATAGCTATCATATCCATAGCCCCTACAATCACCTGATATACAATAAAAAAAACACAACTGCATCACCAAAAATCACATGCACCATATTCACAACATACTACACCATAGCCACACCATCACCTCCATACCATAATCACCAGATTGGGACCCATGTTATAGGCAATGCACCACTCAGGCCATGTCATGTGATACCCAACATACTGAAACAATTTCAAATCATAGCCATCCTATCAATCTTCTGTACCACATTGTACACATCACATTCATATGTCATATAACCATTATTACCACCGGCAGGCCTCTATGCCATGCAACATAACAGCCACCTGGAGACTTATACTATACATGATGACTTCTCACCTTGCCATCCCAGACCATAATTTTCTTTCGATCCCCTCCAGTCACCAATCTCCCGTTCATTAACCTCAAACAGCGAACGACACCGATGTGCCCATCCATAACTCGAAGACATACTCCTATGAGGTTGAAAGAAATAACAAAATCAAAGATGCTGAGTTTTATTTCAAAAGTATTGGAAATAATACACAAAACAAGGTGGCAATGGATAATTAGCACATCAGACATATCATTCTTGGTCATATGTTAGGGTCACGATCCAGTGCAGAGATATTAACTGCCTACTCTGATCTATTCTAGTTCATGACAAAAGTAAAGACTTATTATGAATATTAATTTACCCCCAAAAAATGATGCAAAAAGAATGTGTGTAATTAGTTGGAGAGTAGCTAAGGATAAACAGTGAGTCACAGCAGGGTAGATATTATACAAATAAAGAATGGTTATGAGTGCAATAGTGCAAATATTTCATGAGTTGAAAGATGGAATGTTCCATTCAACGAGGCGCAGCCGAGTTGAATGGAACAAATTACATCTTTCAACGAATGAAATATTTGCACTATTGCACAAATGGAAACCATTCATTATTTGTTTTATACAACACCTTCAAATTTGGATATAATTGGATGTAAAATGCACTCATGCAACAGATTGTTTTGAACAGACAAATTTCTCTGCTATCTTACCATTGAAAAAAGTGCTATCAAAAAAGTATAACCCATGGTTCTACTTCATAGAGTGCAATAGAGCGGATTTTGCATGCAATCGATGAGCAATTGACCAATCAAATGGCCGGAATATAATAAGGTGTTGTATAAAGTGAGCTGCTACATGGAAGGGACTACCTTCTTAGGAGGAACATTATACATCATATTAAGAGCACAACATCATTCCTGTTTTAGTCCACAGTGTAGTAATGCATGGTCTGTGATATTCCATGTAATCATTTTCAACTGTTACCCTCTTAATACACATACCTGAGTGGTTCCATAGTATTACTGTGCTGTCAGCTGAACCAGATGCTATTACATCATTATCATATTGCAAACAATACTGAAAAATAAAAGTTCAATATCAATCGGATTTCTTGAAATTTTGAATGTGGGAGCTGCTCAAGAACTTACTACCCTACTTTTACATATAACACGAGTCACTTGATATCACCAATGAGTCACTCGATATCACTCAGGAGTCAATTGATATCACCCATGAGTCACTTGATACCACACATGAGTCACTTGATATCACTCATGGGTCACTTGATATCACCCAAGAGTCACTTGATATCACCCATGTCACTACGTATCACCATATATCACTTTATATCACCATGAGTCACTTGATATCACCCATGAGTCATTTGATATCACCAATGAGTCACTTGGTATCACCAATGAGTCAACTCATGAGTCACTTGATATCAGAGAACTCTCTATTGAACTTACTGAAGCATCTTTATATATTGGTATACATGCTAATGAATGAATTTAACATCTCTACAAACTGCACTATACTTTAATCCTACACAGTTACCAATATACATTCAAATGAAGCTTCTCATGTCGTATCAACATCAATATTGATGATTTACCTCTCATCAGATGTTAATAGCTCACTAAATTATTCTAACAACAGGTAAAGCTACCGACAAACATGGACATTAACTACTTGATATCATTTAACTCTCAATCTCATGACATCAATATTTTGGTAATAATTTCTTAAGATATACAATATACATATATTATTAGCTAGATTAAAAATAAATTAACTCACAACATCATCCTGGTGTCCTATGAGTGTGTCAGTACATACACCAGTGGTTAGGTTCCATATTTTTAGTGTGCCATCTCCAGCACCAGTCACAGCTTTCACATCATCAAATTGACAACAGAAGACAACTGGAAATGAGAAGGATAAAACTACACAAAGTAAAGAAAACATAAAACAGAAATAAGAAATGAAACTTCAGTAAATAACCAAAGACAACTTCACTTAAAATCATAACACTTTTTTTTCAAAGTCAAGTTTCTCATCACCAGATACAATGTAGATACAAGAAGGGAAGGGGCAGAAAAAAATCCGTTGAGCAAATTCCTTCAAATATACACCACTTACTGGTCAATTGTAGGGTAGTGTTCAACTAATTTCGTTGTCTAAATTAAGTTGTTGCTGCTGTTTTACCATGATGTTGCTCAAACTCAAGTTACGTCGTTGTCTAAACTTACGTTGTTGCCATCGGCGCTGTTCAACAATTGCTCAACCACGTAATGTATAAAAATAGCTTTTGGAACGAAAATTCAACTTGCACTGCATATCCTTACCCACGTCTTTAAATAGGATATGTGGGTAGTCTAGACTGTTTAGAATTCTTTAGCAGCCCACGTATCAAGCATTCTCCTGCGCTGGTGATGTTTGCTGAATTTTTGCGTTCCATATCCAACAGAGGAAAGGACAAATCTACATCCTCTTCCCTTGACCTCCATATATGGAGATTGACCTATAAACCTACAAATGTTTTTAAAATAAATCATATTCTTACATAGTCCTTGTTTATACCCCAACCTCAACACACTAAATTCCATGATGTTGATATAACAACACCTTCAAAACTGCTTACTTTCAGTGTGACCACTGAGGGTCTGAATACATATTCCTTGGTTTATATCCCACAGTTTACATGATGAATCCCAAGACGTTGACATAACAAGGCCTTCATACAATGACAATGTCTGCAAAGAGTAAAGGAAAATGGGAATGACATAAAATTTAGAACAAAATGTTACAGCAAAATTCTGCCAGTTATATGGCAAAGAACAGTTCACTTTACAGGGCGGAAATGTCCCCAGCTTCCTTTGTGAGACTTCTTGAATTACAGTAACGATTATGGTGATGTTCGAAGATAGGCCTACAATAAGCTGTTTCCAAGGTTCAACTGCACATATGAAAATTCGAGTTGGACACTCCTAACTTCAAGCATATGGAAATGAAGATCCTTATACTCTAATGAAACATATTAAGTCAGATATGAGGCCAAGAAAATCGCTTGCTAGAAACTTCAAAGAAAATGGTCTTAATCGTTGTTATTTAAGTACGTTGTACCATTTGTTTCTATGTGGTATAAGCTTGTGTCATCAGCTGTTTATTTAATACATGAATACCACTTAAAGCTAGATGAAGTCCCTTATTGCATTATATTAGGTTACTGCACTTATTCTTCTGTTGTCAAGCTTTGGTCATGTTTGATAGAGACGGAACCTTTATCAAGATAACATTTCAAATCATTATTCAAGATTAATTTTGCTCATTAGGCAGACTTGATATATGAAATTTATTTTGACCTCGAAATGAACAGAAAACCAGTATAATCCTTACCAATACCATTTATTGCATGAAAAAGGCAAACAAAAATCAGATTCGGACTATAGGCTCTGTAATACTGTTCCTTTGTTCTGCCAAAGCTTTAATGTAACTGTCGTGTACTACTTCCCTTCTTACTACACTCCCTTTTCCTCTGTACTGCCTTTACCTCTCACCAAAGAAATTTTATCTTGCAGTTTCTCAAGTGCTGCAAAATACATGACACAATTAAGTTGGAACGATATAAATTATTTTACAAAAGATAGATATTTTAAAAATTACTTAAATACACTCTAACCTCAATCTCATCCACGTGACCAGAGAGTACATGCTGACAACTTCCACTAGGCCAAGACCAAATGCGAATCATGCTGGGAAGAAAAGACGTCAAACAAGTATGACCATTAATATTACTTTTTATTCATTACAATTTATTCAAATTAATAGAACAACATTTTTTATTGTTAAGTTTGTTAAGCTGTCCTATTTATGATGAAGAGCCATCTAAAGTTTAATATTGATTATGATTAAAGACAAATTAGCGGCATGGTCCTGTGATAAGAAGGAGTCGCATCTGACGTTATGAAACTTGCAATCTAAAACATTTGATTCTTCCAAAAGCAATCCATGGTGTTTTCCAACTCTGGATCAAAACAGCACAAAATGGTTTCAAACATGTTAATCAATTTAGACATGCTTACTTGCTGTGTACTGTGGACATTATAAATTCCAAAATTGCTAATGCATCAGTTTAATGTCAGTTTGTATTGACCAAACCTTGTCTTCAAAAATAAAGCAAATCAAACTTGAGAATATTTTAAAGAAACTCTTTACTTCAAAGTTACTATCTTCTTTCCACAAGAACTGTTTTAACACTAAACAGCAGAACTTGATGTAAAGAAAAGGTGAGATTCCATAATTGATGATTTGATAGACTTACAAATCTCCAGCGGAAGAAACCAGATGTTTTCCGTCACACTTCAGATCAATGATACCCTTCTCGTGACCATTCAGTATTTTCTTACAAGTTGCTGAGGATATTTCAAAGACACTAATAATGCTATCTGCACACCCAGTTATGACTTCTTTACCCTATGACAGAGAGAAAAACATCAAGAAAGAACATTTAAAACTTGTTTTGGGAATTTTCATGACCCCAACCACACCCTATTCAGATGACTGAAGTCAGACCTCACATCATATGCATCATCAATAAGACATAAGTCTTGGTCTGGAATGTAATGTTATCTGAGAAATTAATAATTCTATTTAGAAACACATCATCTCAATAACTGGTAATTAAGAATATATGAGTTAGAAGTTTGTGATAACATATTAACTTTAGATTGAGATACGGACACTGCAGTTAAGTGTTAATTGTAAACTGGATTTTTCTTTTCTTTTTCTTTTTGAGGCAAACTGTTCATAATGACAAAATGGATGTCACAACAAAAACAAATTGTGGACTTAAAGCAACATAAACTTACTACAGCACTTGAGTGTCATGTCTATAATGTTTTTTCACTTGTAAACGCAAGCAAGCATACACTGTTTTATCCCTCTACAAGATTAAAGATTGAAGCTACCTACAATAGCATATCCTTATCTTCCAAATCTGGAATGCGATTGACACTGTTGACCTCATGATTAGAAGATTGATTGTTTTTAGTTCTGTGTGAAAGATTGCAAATAAACCAATATTAAGAGGTAGTAATGTATGAAACTTATACCTACATTCCCAATTGTTATATGCAAAGTACTGACTCTATGTCTTACCATCATCTGTAGGCAGGTTACTGAATCAGAATGTCCATTGATGACATCCAAACACTGGCCACTGAAGACATCCCAGACTCTGACCGTTCCATCAGTACTTCCACTGACAATTATTTGACCTGAAGGAAAGAATTGAATGATTTTGTATGATGGCATGACACAGGATGTGCTAAAGCCTATTAGCATAGAAGACCCCCAGTTTTATACATGCAAGTATTGCATCAAGTTTCTATAAGTAAAAGCAGCAATACTGAGTTGATTGATACCTTAACATGGCTTGGTACTAAGTATTGTTAAAGATGCTTCATAAATGTCTTTCCAATTGCTAACTTTGTAGTTTAATAAGCTATGGAGATTGCATTCAGCTTCCAACAAATGCTGAATAACATCTCATGTTACTTATTCTAGGATTTGAATCGAGAAACCTTGAAATACATAACATAACAAAACCTGTTACAACTGAATTGATCCTTGAAAATATGAAATCTCACCATCAGAATCAATGCATGTCACCTTTCCCCTATGACCTCTCAAAGGAAGTGCAACCTTGTAACATCCTGTCGCCCAATTCCTGTCTAAGTGAGCAGCCCTGATACACACTTCTTTCCATCGACATGTAGGATTGAGAGTTGACGGAAATCGGATCAAATTGTCCTCGCTGAATGTCGGTGAGCTGATTGCCGAACCTTTG
>KN886410.1:0-18932 GCA_000934455.1 Apostichopus parvimensis
TTTCAAGGTTTTCAGCCCATTATTTGTTCAGAATTTGAAAATTCACATTTCTCGTGAATAAACTCACTTCAAAACATGCCCATAATGTTGCACAAAATTTCATCAATGGACAACCAATATAGAAAAACCTCCTACAACCCCTAACAGACCGGTCAAAATTGCATAAGTAGAGGGAAGTGTGATGAAGAAATTGGTCAGGAAATTTTCGAAAATTCAGATACAGTTAATTTAATATTAAAATATTATTAAAACTTCTTATAACGGCTATTTTAAAACTTGGTTGAAGGAAATGAAAAAATAGCAGATATTTCCGAAACCGAACACTACACAAATAGGCGTAGGAGGCGGGGGTGGGGTGGCTGGGGCCCCTAATTCGCCATTACTAATGTAAAAGAGAGTTATGACATAATTGGACCTCCATACTTTTTTCTCCATCTGCATAAGACATTTCGTTGTTTACATGAGCATCCCGCGGTATACTGCGCAACTTTCACCGACTGTACGGTACACGATGGCATGCGATGTAATAACCGATACTTGCTTATTATGATATTGACATCAACATGTTGAACGTGCGCGGAGCGCGCGAAAATTTTTGGTTATTTTTTTCGGGCAAGTCGGGCAGTTTTGAGGCTGTTCATCCTGGAACGCCATTTTCATGCTCAATGATATGATGTGATATCTGCTGTTTGCTTTACAAATTCGAACAGGCGCGTAGCGAGGAATTTGCCAAGGGAGGCAAATTATCTAAGCGTAGCGCCACCATGAGTTGGCGCGAAGCGTACAATAAAATTTTGGCCGAAAATGCCTCCCAGATCGCTGGAAATGGCACTTCCTAGGCCTTGTAAGTTGCATCTAAGCATTTTCTATTTTGAAATTACTAGCGATATCATAAAGAAAAATGCTGAAGGGGGGGGGGGCGGTCGCCCCCTTCCCGAAATGCGTCATGTGCCCGAACACACGGTCGAGTTCGAGACCAGCCACAGTTGGTTTCATAGCACAATTCTACGATTGTTTAAGGCGTATATACACACACACGCGTTATGATAGACCATATATAGTATATATATATAGATCATTAGTGAGAGAGGAAAAATGGAAACGTCAAAAATGGAGATGTCGGTGTAAGGGGTAGGGTGAGACACACGCCCCTTCCGAATCCTTGATCCGTCACTGGCTACCCTGTATATATAATAGGGATCAGCGCTGTAGTTATGTCACTGTTCCTCTTTCTCTTCCCGGTGTCTTGGCGTTTTTCTTCTACGGCCTCCTTTTTCTCTCTTTCTTCTTTTTCTTTTCCCTTCCTTCCTCTCCTCCTCCTCTTCACCCCCTCCCCCCTTTTCCCTTTTTCTTCTCTTTTTTTCCTCTTCTTTTTTTACCCGGGGGGCGCGCGCCCCCAACGCCCCCCCCCTGGATACGCGCCTGATAACTCAACACAAAATAGAGCGACCCAGTACTGCTGACGTTGCCTTACAGCACTGCTTGCTCTTTATTATACTCTTAAAAGCAAGCTGCGTCTCGGGCGTCGCCATAACAAATTGAAGAAATAAGTCTGACCGGTTACAAACTGGAACTTAGAACTCGGTTTATCAGCTATATAGTTTCCGAGAATGGTACTCTAGATATAGTGTAAACAGCGTATTACTGTCATTTTGTATGGAGGCCCTTCATAAAAATAAGATGTTTTCATTCTTGTTATAACAAATTTTCTTCATTTTTCTGAGCTATTGCTATTTTTTGGGGAGAATTATTCAATAAATTTAAAAAAGTCCAAAGTATTATTGCTTAATGTTTCAAAAATATGTAAATAAACATAATAAAGTTGTGGAAGACAACCTTCAAATGTTCTGTTAGTAAACATTCAGCAAACAACCAACCTTGATGCTCTGACACTAATAATCCAGAAATATTTGTGAGTAAACTGTTACTATACTGTACGCGCTCTTCATCGACGTTCAATGACAGCGTAACAGGATTCAACGCGTGTGGAGTTGTTTATCTATAGTGTAACTTAGTACGTGCTTGAACATATACGATAACCAAGTTACATATCTGAATTCGCATCGTTGCCTTGTTTTATCACTATCTTGCAATTGATTTGAGAATAAAGACAACGGCCTGATTGACAGTAAAGTGACGATAAAACCGGGTTTGTTCTTGTCATAATGGTAACGTTTTATGAGCCTGATAATGAAGAGATGTTTGAAGTTTGTGCATGAAGTTGAGGTGAGGACACTGAACCGTAGCCTAAATCCTACACAACCTATTCAAATTCAAACAATTCGAATGACTTAATCACCGTAGTAATCAACCAAGTATAGGTCTATACCTTAAATTGCACAAATAATGGCTACTATCGTTAGACTAGGCCTAACCAAACTTAGTTTAGGCTAGGATCCGTAGTTAAACTTCGTGCATGAACATTATACGATAATCAAGTTACATATCTGAATTCGCATCGTTGCCCTGTTTATCACTATCTTGCGATTGATTTGAGAATAAAGACAACGGCCTGATTGACAGTAAAGTGATGATAAAACCGGGTTTGTTCTTGTCATAATGGTAACGATTTATGAGATTGATAATGAAGTGATGTTTGAAGTTTGTGCATGAAGTTGAGGTGAGGACACTGAACCGTAGCCTAAATCCTACACAACCTATTCAAATTCAATCAATTGGAATGACTTAACCACCGTAGTAATCAACCAAGTATAGTCCTATACCTTGAATTGCACTAATAATGGCTACTAACGTTAGACTAGACCTAGTCAAACTTAGTTTAGGCTAGGACCTGTAGTTAAACTTAAACGTACTGATTCAGGTTGACAGGAAGCCTAGGGTCCTAAGTTGTAAGTTAGGCTATAGCCTAGGCCTAAGTTGGGTTAGCGGATCACTTGACCAGTGTACGTCAAACAGTACCAACGGCATTGTGTTTTAACTTTTACCACATTCTCTTAACTAAGTTTCAGACATCACCAAACTGTACAAGAATGTACGAAAACAATTTGTTGTTGGAGTAAAAATATTGTGTCAAAATGTCTTGAATCTATGACAAAACAAATCTTCAAAGTGTGATTCGCCCAAGATTTGCCCAGTGGCTTCCACCCTACATGCAGTGTTACCCGATATCTTCCCAGTAACTCTAATCCCCCTCTCCAACCCTTCGTAAGTGACTTGTGGTTCAATCCCTTCCTGCCACCCATCTCCAATCACACTGGATATTATTGCAGCTCAGATGCCTACTGCCCAAGGCTATATGACAATATATTTTGTCATTTTTACCAATTTATTGGACATATACCCCTGTGTACAAGTTGAAATTACTATAAGTCTATGTTAATTTCAATCAACACCTTTCAGTCATTTCATGGGAAAGATTTTGAGGTTAATTTAAATTGATGCTATAAAGTTGCTTACTGATAGTAATGGATGTACAACTATTCCAACACTTTCAATGTCACATGCAGACCCAGAAACTCTTGATAATCCCCAAACTACTTGATATATTACACTCAGAATCCCCCTCAAAAAAACTTCTCCCCAAAAGAAATATAAATGGACAAAAAAAGCAGTAATAATTCTTTAATAGTAAGATTAGCTAGAAGCTTGTGATATTTGGAACCTCAATTCTCCTTTGCATTCTAAATGAAACAAGTTAATGTTCATCTATCCTATTTGACCACTGCTGCCCTGGACAGCCATTTCATCCATTATATGTAATGTTGTGTTTGGTTGCACAAAACATAAGTTCATGGATGCCAGTTAATAGGATTTGATAAAGAGAACACCATACAGAGAGAGATGATGTATGTACATCAGCTTTATTCACTCAGTAAACGTACTATCGTTTGTGTCAAACATATTTAAAAGGACAGGTACTGCATTGTGGAAGCCCAGGATCAAACTTAGGACTGTTAACCAAGTAAGAAAGTACAGCCTTAAGTAGTGAACTTTCTGAAATACTGAACAGGGATAATGAACTCAGCATGTGAATCAGCATGTTACAGCTCTAGTTGTAATGGATGACACAGGGTAGCTGAAATAATTAAGGTTGTTTTCTGAAGTACTTACAGTGTAGGGGGGGGGGGGGGGTGTATGGAATTGTAGTGAAGGTGTCAAGAAGGACAGTGAGTAGTGAGCACACTGGGAGAGAAGAAATAATGTAAAATGTTGTGAAACAAAGAAACTAAGAGCATAACAATTCAAGTAAGGGTTATAACATTAATGTTATCCTTTATTATGGCAACAACTCATGAACTTATGATAGCCCCCCCGGTGAGCATATTTGGGTTTCAGATTGTAGTCGTTATTTTATAATACTGATTCTTGTATACTTTTCTGTTTATATGTGTAACTTGTCTTATTTTATGATTGTTTCAACAGTAAAATCTTAAATCTTCAATAAACATTAAAACCTGGATCATCCTGATCTCTCTTGTACAGAGCAAAGATTATCTAGAACCAAATCCAACTGTATTATTCATATTCACGTTGAAGTCTCCATGTCTTGTTGCAAGCTGAATGTTTATATAGCTATCTTATCTTCCATTGAACATTGTTGATAGTGAGGCGTAGAAATGTTTTGCACTTACGTTTGAATCTGTTTGTTTCTTTCAGAGAGTATCCATGACAAGACATCCAGGATGAATTTACATTTTCGCCTAAAAAAAATTTGTTTCACTGAGGAAAGCCCATAATCCAGCTCAGCTGAAGACATGTAACTGTTGTAGAGAGGAATGAAGATATAGAAACAGTATTCCCTTTTGGAAGTCTTCACAAGCATGAGACATGGCGTACCAGAACGTCGCCCACAGGAATGTATCACAAGGTGCTCGTGTCATCACTTCCCACGATGGCAAGCTCTATTTGTCTTTCACACATGGAAATACCCACATGACACAGACGGTCATGGCGGCGGAACAGGCCCGTCATGATCCAAGGTCACTCTTGCATTCTGTGCCAGGGCAGTCACTGACGTCGACACAAAGTGCTCTGCCACCCTCAGTCAACCAAGCAGGTTACCCACTGCCTAAACACCACAAAGGGTCTTCACAGGCAGGCCAGCCGTTAAGGAATAATACATCCAATTCAGATCAGACAGAGAAACTGATGCATCTTTTGATGTACAAGGATAGCCAAATTTCAGCCTTAAACAGTAAACTTGAATCCATGCATTCTACCTTGCAGAGTTACCGTGCCAAGGAAAACGAAACGTTGAGACAGAACAAATTGCTTCAGTCTGAATTGGGAAAAAAAGATGGAGAGAAGCAGACATTGATGAATGAGTTGACTTCAGTTAAGTCAGGGAAACGGAAGGTAGCCTTAGAGAAAGGCAGACTGGATAAGCTTTTGGAGGGGAAAAGCGCAGATCTCATAGAAATGTCGCAGAAAACTGAATCACTGGAAGCTGAAATGGAGTCCCTGAGAAAGACAAATGTTGAAATATGGGATGAGAGGCGGGAACTGATGCAAAAGTTTGAAGAAGTTGAAGCAAATTGTAAGTCTCACTCTGAGACCTTTAAAAAGCAGTCTCAAGGTCTTTACCAAAGTAGAACTGCTCTGCAGAAATTAGAGCAGGAAAAGAGGAGAATAGATGCGGAAAAAAGGAAGTTAGAAAAAAGCAAAGAGGAGGCTTTCCAAACGGTGCAAGTTCTAAAATCTGTGATAAAGCAGAAAGAGAATCGAATTGATCAGCTGCAAGGCAAGATGAAAGAAATGACAAAGGAGTCGAAAACACTCGACATTGCCATCTGTGAATGTCCAGATAAGAAAGAAAAACAGGCCATGAGGCAATCGCTGATAGACAAGGAGGAGAGTGAGGCAAAATTGGGTGACATGCTCGCTAAACTGAAAAACCAGATATCTTGTCTAAATATGGAGAAAGAGAAGGCAAGGCAACAAATGACTCAGGCATGGGAAAGTGAGAATAATTTGAAAGCAGAGCTAGACAAAGAGAAAGCCGAGAGGGGAAACATGGAAAAACAGTTAGGTAAGATGAAGAAGTTAGAGAAAGAGAAATCAAGGCTGGTGCAACAGCAGGCTTCTGGCGACGCGGAATTGGAAGAGGTTGAAAAGCAAAATGCAAAATTGACCAAACAGATTCAGGAACTGCAAGCCAAGTTGAAAGCTGGCTCTTCGTCTCTGGATGAGCCAGTCGGAAAACAGAAGGAGGAAAGGTGCAAGAAGCTGTACAAGGATTTGATGCGGTACCATGTGACTCCTGGACAATGTAAAGGGGTGGCTCAGTGTGTATTGAAAAATATGTTAAACTTGTCGATGAAGCTTCCTGGCAAAGAATTTGCCTGGACAGCTCAACGTCCGCCAACGCCCCACGTATCAGACGAAGATGAGGCAAATGAAGAGGGGGACGGGGAACTGGACGACACCTGCGACGAAGACCATCTTGAATCGGAGGTGATAAGTGACGATGAAACTGTGGAGATACTTAGCTCAAAGAAAGTCACAGTACAGAGTACAGATAGAAAAAGGTCTGAGTTGACGGATAAGTTAGAACTATACGGTGGTCTCTGGTGCACACCTGACGAAATGGAAGATCAACTGGAGAAACTGGATAACAAGGAAAAAGAAAAGGCGGTTATAGTTCAGCTTCAGTATCGCTGCATTGTCTTGGAACTTGCAAGGGAGAGTAAGTTACTCCACTCGTCACTGACGGGCAAGCAGAAGCCTTTTCAAGAGTTGAAAGCGAGTCTACTTAAACTCATCAGGCAGAATGAAGAAGACGCTTTTCAGTATAAATCTGAGAAACTCATAGCGGGTGAATCGAGAATGGAAGCAATCAGTCAGGAGCGTAAGAGGATGTATTCCCCTGGTCCCGATCATCCCATCCTAAGACCAAGGAAGAAGCAATCCTTACGAAGGACTGGGCGTAAAGTATCATTTGAATGTCTCTACGGTAAAGTCATAGATCATTTTGTATACGATAGCAATGGCTGTCGTGATTGGCACAGGGGTATTGTTGTTGAACAAGCCAGGTGTAGCATGACCATCTTGTATGAGTTTGCTAAGGAGAGCCCCGTTAAGTTGTCGATCAAGGATGCCAAAGACGACTTTGAGAAGGGTGACCTCGTAGTGTGCGAGGTCACCCTCCAAGACTTTGTCGGCAAAGTTATCGAAAATCTTTGGCTGATGGAAGAGGGAGTCACAGAGTGGTGGAAGGGTCATGTCTTAAAAATGGGCGACTCCAAGGGAGAGGACACAGATTACGAGGTAGCATACAGTGAGAGCAAAGATGAGGAATTCATATATTTTGTGCCTTTGTATAAGGACTACTGGTGCAATGAAGTCAGAATTTTGTCTCTTTGAATGGACTGCCAAATAGTGAGGTTAAGATTGTGTGTTTTGAAGCAGGAATCATTGCTAACTAAGAACCCAGCCATTTAGCTGTAAAATGAAATTAAGCACAAGGTGGTGTATTCTCTAAAAGTAACTGTGATTCAAAGAACACCAGAGTTAAGTAGTAGAAAGTTTGTGCTTAATGATACATTGAAGCAAATTATTGATGTTAATATAATGGAATAACATTTATTGAAATTAATCAGACCAAATACTGGTGTGCTGTTGACTGGAAGACTGTCAATCCTCCACAACTACCCAAAGCACAGCACTTGCTTTAAAGAAAATTGTCCTGTGGCAACTCTAGCAGCAATTATAAAATTGTGAAAAGGTGCTGGCTGAATGGTAAGAGTGTTTCTGTCAGTCTGTTAGCAAATTTTGAAGAAATTGATGAATGGTTCAGTTGATTCATCACTGTTAAGTTCAGTCAGAAAATAGTTTTAAGAATGTTGAAATGATCATGTATGGATTCTACTTGCTCATGTCATTTTAGTTTATCCTCCTGCAACAGAATGCTACATTAATAATCTCAAGTTTGCTAATCTTTGGTCATTTAAGAGAAAGCCCATGAAATGTGCATAACTCTACATTTATTTGATACTGTACATTTTCAATTCATAATCAAAATGATTAATTTTCGGCATAGTTTCAATCATTCTTCCTTTTTTATGAAAATTGCTAACATAGTCAAGTAAATTCATAATGCTTGCTAAAACATTCATCGAGATAAGTTTTGAGGATTGACTGGCAATGAAAACGTGTCTGACAGACAACCAGTTGTAGTTACAGTAAAAGCACTGTGTCATATAGGCTTGCTGAACAACATACCTCCAAGAAAAGTTTCAAATTGTGTGAAGGCAAAGTTTCCCTAACAAAATTTTGCTATGTGGGGATCAAAATTTTTCAAAACTGCCATGGAGAAAATCCTTCCCAGTTTTGTGGTCTTAACTCAAGATTGCATGGAGCTTAGTTAAGGTTACAAGAGTGACCTTGAACTCTTCTGGGAATTTTTATTTTCAACAAGTTTATAAAAGTATAAAACATTCATATTACAATAGGCCTATCTGTTTTCATTAATTAACTTGGTTTTGACTGTCCATTAATTGTTTTAGGAAGTATGAACTCAGCCAGCCGTCTTGTATTAGAAATGTCATCTTGTTGGAATGAAAACAACGATATTATAGACAATGTCAACTTGTCATCATGCACAATATTGACAGTATTCATCTTAAAATATCAAGAACCCAAATATAAAAAACAACAACAAAAATCAAGAAATACAAGAAAACATGCTGATATTCATGCTGCAAAATTTGGTAATAATTTGAGTTCTGCAAAAGAACAATACCTTTGAGATATAAGACAAAAGCCCTACCTTTTATCTCATTTTGAGACTTAGACCTATTTCCTGTAGTAAGCTTCTTTCTTGGGCACAGTGTCGAAAAGAAAAGCTGCAGCAGCTGCAAAATACACTGCAGCAGAGCTGACACTATCAAATAATAAGAGATTGTCTCTGCATACCTATGTAAACTATGTGAAACTTGCCCTATGCAGCCTGGCTGCAGCCCCCTCTACATCCTACGCTGGACAGTTGTATGTATGCACAAGTTTTGTATATATTAGAATGTCCATTTCCTGTCTGATCTTCTTGAAATAATTTTCTTCCAAAAGTTGGCTTTATTTTCACCATTCAATCAGATTTGCAAATAACATGCTTTGTTGATTTGATTTTACCATGTTTTACTATGCAAAGGCAATTTTAGATCAGTTGTGAATCTGATCTAAAAATTGACCTTTTTATTGTAACATGTTAACTTGTTAGTATTAAAAGACCTTTAACATATATTGGCATGTTGCTTCTTCCCATCCCACTAAGTTATTATATTTTACCATCATCAATTGTGTAAAGTTAATGACTTTTACCATCATCAATTGTGTTTAAGTTTCCCAGTATAACCCGTCAGTGAATTTTGAACGAATCTACTAAAGCTAAAATTTGGCTTTTTCATTTACTATTGTATCATTTGGGCAAAAAGGAAAATTTTCTTTTTATAGAAAGCAAACAAGTTCAGTTGTGAATCTGATCTAAAAAATTACCTTTTTATTGTAACATATGTTAACTTGTTAGTATTAAAAGACCTTTAACAGATATTGGCATGTTGCTTCTTCCCATCCCACTAAGTTATTGTCTTTTACCATCATCAATTGTGTTAAGTGAATGACTTGTACCATCACCAAATTGTGTTTAAGTTTCCAAGTATAACCCGTCTGTGAATTTTGAACGAATATACTAAAGCTAAAATTTGGCTTTCTTCATTTGCTACTATTGTATCATTTGGGCAAAAATGAAGATTTTCTTTTTATAGAAAGCAAACAAGTTCAAGCACAGATACTTGTGTGAAGACTACCTATTTTTTTAGAACCTTAGTGCAGTGCTACTTAAGAGAGGGCGAGAGAGGGCAGTGCTGCTAAGAGAGGGAGAGAGAGAGGGTAAAATCAGGAACAAAAAAATGACATGAATCATACATTTCATTTTTGGAACACTTATTAACTTAGCTATTCAGGGTTGTATTCAGACAAGGATCATCTCAAATATTTGGTAACAATATTTCATATAAACCATGATCTTACCAAAGATGTATTTCAGAGGATGGTAATAGTAAGTCAATATTGCTCTATGAGGACCTTTTCTGGACTTCATGGACCTGTTAGTGGCTATACCTACCATAATAACCTTTTCAAGCTTTCTTAGAAGAATTTATGCCCATGTGACAGTGTAAAATATCCTCCTAAATATTCTATCTTGGGGAGGGGGAGCTGGTTGGACTCAGTGTAAACCCTCTAACAGAGGTTCTGTAGAGTTGTTTGTTCATAGTTTTGTTCATAGTTGTATTGTGTTTGAAGTGACAGATACTGTTTGAGACAAAGATCACCGTTGTTCTGTTTCAATTGAACAAGAAACAAAAAGTCTAAAGCAATCTGACAAATTTTTGTCTCAAATTTGTGATGCTCTCCATAAGAATTGTCCTTTGATCCATTGCTAATTAATACATTTTGTTTTCACGGTCTGCAAACAAAGAATACTAACGATAGTACTGATTTAGTTAATCATTATGGTACTAGTAAATCTGCCATTGATTGTAAAAAAAAGTCCGTCCCAGAATCTAAATTCAGTCCTTAACATGTGTTTAAGTTCAAACTGAAAAGTAGCGCTGCTTGTAGGATGTATTGTTATTTGTCTTTTGTTATTGAAGAGAGGTGAAATATTTCTCAGGCTCAGCTGATATTGATGAAACAAACATAACAAGTTAAACCACTGTATGCCAGTCTCAATTGGTTTCTTTCAAATACTACCATAGATACTTACAAGTTTATGCATCTTAGAGGCCTATACAAGAACAGGTACACAGGTAACAGCCTAGCAGCTTTTATAGGCATTTGTTGCAAGTTCAAACAAAGTGTAGTATAATGTATTGCATCTCCTTGTCAACATACATGTTTGTTTTTTGTTGATATTGAGGAAAGGTATACAGAGAAGGAAATGGAAAGAAAACTGTAAAAGGGGATAAAGGGAATTACCTTGAAAACACTCCACCAAATTATGCCAAATTTTTCACTGGCGTATTCGTCTGTGGTTACCAGTTAACAGAAAAAGTATACTGCTGCCAACTAAATTGTAAAGAAGAAATGAAAAGAGAAAGAAAACAATACAAGGTAAACAAAAGGAGGTGAGGGAGGGAGGGCAGACTAAAAAGTGGTAATGTACAAAGGCTTCTGTTATTAAAGAAACCAAACAGGAAGTGTAACTTTATCAATATCTTTGGTGCATTTGAAATCAATGGTGCATTGGTTTAGTGTGAATTGTGTCAGGTTGCTATGCAAGATCTAATGCAACATACAGAGGGGGGTAGATATGGGTATTGGGAGGGTGGTAGTGAGGGTAGAAGGTGGCGGAGGACTCCAAATGATTTAATATTCAAGTTTTACATCGTTCATTTATTTTTGGTTAATTTAAACAACCTGCTACCCTACAGTGATGATGTTGTAGAAAGTAAGTTGTGTTTGTGTTGTTTTGTTTATTTATATCTTCTTGGTTCCATTTGTATTTTTAATATTCCATATTGTGTAACTTTGGTGGTATCATTATTTGACAAATTTTTACAATATTTTACAAATATGCAGATGTTCTTTTATCTTGTATAAGATTTCATATATGTAGTAGTAGTAAAATAGAACAATTCAGAAAATTATAGGGAAGTAATTTTCATGGTTGAAGGTGAAACTGTTTGTGAATAGTGCGGTTAACCTATACACCTAAAGAATGACTTTGTCGCATATCATTAATTTATATAAATTAATTAACAATATGTGCATAATCTGAGATTATTTGTTTACTTGTAGTGACATTCAAGAACATGTGAATATCACTGGCCAAAAAAAAAACTTATCCCAAACAGGTTTGTGCAAACCATATTCAGCACATATGTTTTGACAATGCGTGCAGTATTAACACTGGTGACTGGTTCAAAGTAGGTTTAAGAGATGGTCATTCAGTTGTGCACAGAATTTGTAAGGCTTGTGGAATTACTGGTTCAAAATAGGCTAAAAGAGATGGCTACCAACTTAGGCTCGAAAAATCCTTTGAGTAGAGTGCAGTGATGAAGTAGTGCACATTAAACTGGTGCTGTGTAAACTGTGTCATTGAGTCATGGTGCTGAAATGTAATCACACATCAGGTTATAACTTACTATAGTCAAGGAACCTTGTGTGATGGTGTACCAATTATTTATGATACACTTTGGGAAGTTTCATGAGGATGTTACCATAGCAACAGAAAGTAAGCTAGCAAGTCTGTCAAAGCATTTTGCACAGAGTGAAGTGAAATGATGAGGTAGACATGCAGAGCTCCCTCAAGTATCATCGCTATCAAGTTAACTACTTTTCTGTTCGCTTACTTATATCAGCTCGATTGTTATTTGTTTGCGTCAAATTTTAAGAACGAAAGGAAATATATCAAAAGTATTCTTTCTAGACCTTTGTTATTGTACTTGCAATATTTGCATTGAAACGAAAGGAAATTATTTTAACTCATGAAAGGTCATAAAAGTTTCGCTGTAACTCGTCTGATCATTCTTCTGCCCACCGCTGCTTTTAAGTGAATGTAGATTCTTCTGGTGTCTGTCCTCATAACGGGAACTTGCTGCATTTCTTAAGAATCATATATACCCTGCACTATTGACGGAACTACCAGTTAGTACTTTGAACATTATACTTGTTATTATCATTGCAGCAAGGTGTGGTATTAACTGCTGCAACTAGGGCTGTATAGTTGTCATTCTGTTACAGTGTAGACTTGTACTGTAACAGAAGTCTGCTCTAGTTACAGCACAAGTCAGCATGTAGATGCAAGGCAGTAAAGATTTTATTTGGTCTTCTTATGATCACAAAGGATTAAACAGCTGTACATTGACTCATTACTAACCCAAATCTTGGTTTTAATGTTGCGTGACAATGACTTATATTACGCCTCCTCATGTTGATGCTTGTCTACTACAGAGCATTACTAGGAAGGCATTCTCACTTTTACTTCCCAATAGAACACCCAGTGACCAAACCTGATACGAATCCCTAGGTGCATCTTCTTGCGTATATTTATTCGTGTGATTGACAAAGAGTCGGTTCCAATAAGGATTTAATGAAGACCTCAAAACTTATTCCTTTTCTACCCAGGCTTAAGATGCCTGTTCAATATTTTCAATCTCATCCAGTTCCACCGGTATAAGAATTTTGAGAAAGTAAGAAGAAAAGAAGGGGATTAAAAAATATGCCATGTTACTGTTTTGTTTGAGTTCCATTTGTTCCTGTTATTTTTGAAGGTTCGGTATATATCCATTTCCATGTATGTCTATATTTTATTTGAAGTTTGAACTTTGTATGATAATTTTCTTTGCAATAATTAATCTCGAACAAAGGTTTCATGAAACGTGATGTAAGATTTCATAATAGCACTTGATTATACCAGTTCTGAGAGTTTTATTTGCAGGAAATAATTTCCACAGTATCACATCGCAGAATGCTATGCAAAGTGGTCAAGTTTCTATATACATGCAAAGATGTATATGCAGACTTTCCAACATTGAGGAAAATTTATGAGTGTGATCAGCAGCAGTGGAGGAGGAGTCTAAGGGGAGGGGGTGTCGCCCTCCCCTTTGGAAAAAATTTCGTATTTTTGACTGCCTAGATGCAAAATGGTGCATTCTTTTTCAGTTTCTCTGAGTATTTTTATATTGAGAATTTCATCATCATATATATATATTACTGAACTCAACAAGCATGACAATTCTCAACAAAGACTTTTCATGAATCGATGAAAGTAATCACTTGCCAACATAATTGAACATTTATATTGGAAATTGAAGCGCACTTCTCAATCTCTAGTACCAACACCTCTCCCACCCGGCGTTTTCCACCACCACCATGGCAAACGCACTACTCTTGTAGGCCTAAGTGTAAGTACTCAAGACACACACGGTTTTTCGGAGATTGTTTGTGGATTGCGTGTGATAAAGTGCACATAGCGTGTGAGCCTGTGAAGGGCTGGAAATGCGTGTGTCACACGCCAAATGCGTGTGAGTTTGAATGTCTGTATACATGCAAAGATGTATATGGCAGTATTATCTACCCAGGAACTATAATATTTTAATAAGAGACCAAACTCAAGAGTATATAAATACTGCTACACAAAAATTCTCCAAAGTATTCCCTGCTCTGTAATATGTAGACTGCCTAATATCTTAATGACACTTCACCAGACTCATAGTGAGGCCATACTTGTACCCGTATCGTGCTGTCGTTGGCTATATTGGTACTCGTCATCATGGATTTGTACTCATAGTTGTAGCAGGGACATTTTGAAAATCTAGTATAGGTACTACTAGTGGAAGTGCTTAGAGCAAGTCTGCTTTCCACTGTACAGTTACAGAATGCTTTGCATATTGAAGAGAGTGTTAATAAACAAGTAATGTTTATCACACACAGAATCGTTTTTTCCCTTTATGGTTACTTTATGGTTATGGTTACTTTATGGTTACATAGAATGAGGAGACAAAGCATGAGTATCATATGTAGAGTAATTATCATCCAGTGCATGATAATGTTATTGGTGTTTAACACCAAGAATGGAAAAGTGGAAGCATATTTGATCATGTGAAGAAGTACACACGCACACAGGCAAAAGTCATCCGGCAGTATTTGTGCACTGCAGAGACTGATCCCTTGGGTAGAGGATTCCTTTTTGTTTACCCCCCCCCCCTTCTCTTAGATTAACAGACAAATCTAAGCAGCCTTTTCAATATTTTATTTTTGCTGTTGCATCCAGTCATATAGATGAAACAAACAACCAAATAGTAACTGCAAAGTTCAAAAAACAGAAAGAGCAAGTACTTTTTATCTTTTTTTTTTATATTCTATTATATATGTTTATTTATACATATGTACTATATCTATGTTTTAATATGGTGACAAATATGATTTACCTTCATCATAAGTCTTTCCATCAGTACCATTAATTTTTTTTCTCTCGAGTGGATCATCTCCACCAGTGAGGGAAATTTGTTAAAAGAGTAGAATTTTATAGTTTTTGCCCACCACCATGGAACCATTCAAAATTTGTCTTTTCTTTTCCTGTTCTTTCTCTCAAAAGTCACTTTTAGATTAATCAGCATAGTAACTAATGAATGCATGACAAATGCTACAAAGTGAACAAATATGAACCCTATTGAAATCTGTGTGTATGTGAATACCTCCCATTAAAAACAAAAAAAAATGCAAGCTGCCATCGAATTTGATATCTACCTTACTGTTATTATTATGATTATTATTTACACATTTAAAGTGGATATGCAAATATTTGACTGTCCAACTTGCTGTATATCGATGATCAGTTCAGTTTTACTATACAGATCATGTTGTTCCATATTTATTTGGAAACTCAATTTGAGGTCTCTCTTTCTTCTCATTTCTTGTTTCTTTTGTGACATCTGAGCAAGATTTTTATTTTTTTGTCAGGGGGGAGGGGATTCAAATTTGAGAGTAGTTCTTTGATTCTCCTTGTTGGGTTGTTGCTAGAACCTTGTCTACAGTTTAAAATGTAATACCATTCCTGATTAGGCATTAGATTGATCAATGGAAATATTAGGGTGAGAGTGAAAAGGAAATTTTCCAACATTTTCTTGATAGAACCATGCCATTCTAATCTCTTTGAAACAAGAGTTAAGGATAAGTTTTCACTTCCAACCTTTACTCAAATATGTTTCTTTACTTTGCCGACTCCAGAGACGCTCAAGGTTGATGTATGAGTTTACCAAACCATAACTTGTGATACAGTATTTCCCATTATTCCTGCAATACTTTGCCAGCAAATAGAAATACGGTTTGCCCCATGAAGTCGTTCACAAACTTGAAAATTATCAAACCTTGGTAGAAGCCACCCCCCCCCCCCTTCCCTGCCTTCCCCTTCCTCCCATCTGAAAAAAGTCCTCTTAAGTACAATTGTGTATTGGCACACATTTTCCTCCAAGGAATGTGGAATGTCAAAAACTTCAATCATGAACCTCCCTCCCCTCACAAACACACACCATCTCCTCTCCAAGAAAGTTACCAATTTAAACCAAGAGAGAACATAATAGTAATTTATTAATTAAAAAGTACTGAGTTCATTCAATTCGAAACAAACACGTTGACTTGATACTTTCCCACGTTAGTTTTGCAACAGAATCTAATCTAATAAAAAAAAAATCATTTCTGTTATTATTAAATGATATATGATTCAGTGCATAGGATTAAAATTTCCAATTGAACAGAAAATGACTTAAATCATCAATGCGAAGGAAGATGGTCTCACTTTTCTTTCAGCATAAACTTCACATCTCTTCAAAGTTTGATTTATTGATTTCATCTTACTTAAATTAATCTCCTTCAAATTCAGGTTTTGGCTTTAATGGAACTACTTGTAGCTCCCCAGAGGAGTTGGTTACAGCATTCTGTCCTTTTGATCCAATAACCTTTGACTGAAAAAGAATCACGGGAGGTTTTGAAGCCTCTTGGACATGCCTCCTTTCATGTTTCTTCAGATTCCATTTTTGTGTGAAAGATTTTCCACAAAATGGACAAAGGAAATTTTTACCCTGATGGTGGGACATCTGATGTCTCTGTAAATTGCAACTACTCGTAAAGCTTTTGGGACAATGAAAGCAATTGTAAGGTCTCTGATGGGTGTGTGTCAGCTCGTGCTTCTTGCAGTTACTGTTCTGAACAAATCTCCTGTCGCAATACGAACACTTAAAAGGCCTTTCTCCCGAGTGCAATCTAGAATGTGCTACCAGATTACTCTTCTGTTGGAATGTCTTCTTGCAAATTGGACATTCAAAAGTCCTTCTTGGCTTCACTAGGTGCTGCTCATTGGCTGTAAAATGGTTCTGATTTTGCTTATGAATATTCATGTTATGAAAATGCCGGAAAACTTTTCCACAGACCTGGCACAAGTAGGTCTGTTCACTTACGTGAATTACTTTGATATGGTGGCTGAGGTTCCTCTTTGCGGCGAATGTTTTCCCACATTCTCCACAGACGTAGCTCTTGATAGAACGTGATTGCTTTAGGAAAGAAGAAGAGAGCGACGAAGGATCACTGCACAGCTTTCCACCAATGGGTGGAATGAAAGTTTCAATTTCTTCGTCACTTTTGGCCTCCAATGGAACGGTTTCTTCTTGTACGACATGAAAATGTTCTAGATCATCTGTGAAATAAACCGGAGTAGAGTCTAACAGATCCACAGGGTCAGCAGGTTTGATCATGATGGAAAGGCTTGTCCCAGAGGAGCAAATAACCTTGTTGTGTCGCGTGTCACTTGAAGTTGACGACACTGCTGAAGACGATGGAGGATCTTTTGGAGCACTTGCAATGACATCATCTCTTTGTGCAGCCTCTGACAAAAGACGAGATCCATCCGGGCTTACAATGTTCATAGAAGGAGACAGTGAGCAAGTCATGTCTGCTGAGACCAGGTCCACATTCTCTTGTTGACATTCCACATCAGTTGTCTCTTTGGATAGAGTAATCAAGCTTGATAACTCTTCAGGACTAGAACTGAAGTCAGTGACTTTGTCTGAGGTGGCTGGTGATGTTTTTACCATGGTAACAGTGGATCTCTTGCCTCCCATATTTTAGTCTACACTAATTCGAAGACACTGTTCTCTTCACTATCGTCCATTTGATCATGGCAGAATGCTTTGAACCATCTCTGTGGATGAAAAAGCAGAAATATTTGATAACTAAAAACAGTTTGCACTGTTTGTCAAATGATGCATAGTCAATCAGAAATAAGCTGTTCTCCTGTGTTTTTTGTGGTTAGAACAAAGGTTTACTCATATGAAAATATTCCAAGGTACTATATTATGGTCCAGGTCAACTGTGAAGGGAGTTGGATGCAGTAGTTTTCCAAATTATTTTGAGTCGTTTGCGTTTGTGACAAAGCTCTGACAAAATTGACATAATACCTTTTTCTAAATTTTAGTAATGAGAGAGGTTTGCTTTTATTATTATTATAAATTATATTCATATTTGAATCTTGTGCCAAGTTAATTCAAATGTTGCCCCAACTTCTATTATAGTTTAGTCCTTGTTAATAGGTACAGTGTACTGAATCTCAGCATTCCACAACAAGCAGGCTTTCAAAAACATTCTAGTAGCAATAGTGGCCATAAAGAGCAAATTAAGGAGCCATAGTCTCGCCTACAGGGTGGCATACTACATAAAGAGTTAATATCAACCAACCAAATGTTCTCCTTCAGAAAATGTGCCAACAGCAGGAGAACAGCATTTCTGATTGGCTTGTTGCCACAAACGAGCATGGATGTGTAATAAAATTGTATAAATAGGCCTTTACCTTTAGTTGTTTTGTTGTGCATTACTGCTTACGCTAGAGTCCTTTAATTTATAGACAAAGTTCCATACTTACACTGTTACAGTATGTATATATGCATAATATGCCTATAGTACGGTAGACTACATATGTCAGGCTAAAGCAAGTAATGCTAAAACTAAGTAGCGGATCTGGTACAATACAAACAGCAACAGAATAAACCAAAGAAAACTCACAAATCCACTCATCATCGTAGCCCCACTCGAGGATTTCTAACCTAGAAGGCAAATAAAACTGTAGAAGTCTGCTAAACTTTAGCTTGTGTTATTCATTTACTCCACAATTTGGGTAACTAACAGCGACCACAGTAAAGTGAGCCGCACTTTCAGCCGCTTTTTCAAACGAAGAGAGGTTACAACTATACTCGTAATGCATCAGGGGTCGGTTGCAGCTTTGAACCTCTCCACCCAGGGTAGAAAATGACATGTATATCAGTGCGCCCATATGGAAAGCCATTTTAACATTTAATCGGGAATTTTAGATATCTTAAATTGTTTTTTATTTTAGATATCTAAAATTCTATTTCAGATACCTAAAATTAAATTCGAGATATCTTAAATTTAATTTGAGATATCTGAAATTGTATTTCAGATATCTG
>KN886411.1:14201-35535 GCA_000934455.1 Apostichopus parvimensis
AGAGGAAGGTTCTCCAGTTAGAATCATGGCCGAAATCAGTAGTACTACAGTAACTAGTGGATATCTCGTGAGGTTCTAAAAGGGGGTTTTCTCGACAGGATTCCTCGAATGAATATATGGACTGCAATATCACATATCAGGTCGTTTCAGGGTGACAAAACGAATGCAGAGAATATTTCTATGTGGTGTAGGGCACTGCATCTAACGTCAATATCAAAACATGTAGAAAATGGACACTTTTTCTGAGACTTGACCTTAAATTCCCTAAAATTTGTTCGTTGGTTTTTTGTACATCAAATTTGAAAGAAACACTCAATTTGAACAGAACTAATAAGTTGGAATCCTTTTCTTGTAGGCATGATTACAGAATCCAAGCATTGCTCAACAACAACCAAAATAAATCTGTTTTGAACAGTGGCGGAGCTAGGGGTATTGGTCAGGGGGGGCGATAATGGTCTGTAGGGGTGCTTTCGACACTATCTAAGCAGAGCGCCACCATTGGTTGGCGCGGAGCTTACAGAAATTTTTTGAGTAAAGATACACTCTAGATCGCCGGAAATGACCCTTTCCGGGCCTTGCTAATTTGCAGATAAACGAAGAATAAATAGGTGTTATCGCCATTTTGTCAGAAAATTACACCAACAAAATGTGACAAATGTCAATAGGTAGATGAGAGCGCAATAAAAAAGTCAATAATCGCGAATAAGTAAAAAGTGGTAAAAAGCTGAAAAGGGCGCCAGCAGTCCATTTGAGTCCGTCAGGGGGGGCATCCGCCCCCCCCGACTGTATGGAAGCTCCGCCACTGGTTTTGAAGCACGCAGCTAATCATTTTTCAGCATACTTGTTGACAGTTGTGTTTCAATTGTACCTGTGTATGTTAATGTGTCTGCTTGACTTTTTACTAGGGATTGACCATCCTAACAGGACACTTTCTCAGCCAAGCTTCCACACCAATTTGTCAAAGATTTCACCACATATTTTTTTTAAACAAGTAAGCATTATTCAAGTCCTATACTTGCCAAAAGTGCCTAACTATATGCAGTCAATTGTCCGTAATTTTAGGTATAATATCTCACAATCCAAATTTCAACCAGAGGATGAAAAAAAACCCACCAACTCTACTGCGATAGAATAAATTGATACTGTAATCAAATACCCGAACTCTTCTTCTTCTTCTTACATGACTGATTTAGTCCATACAAGCCTTTGGGCACATCACAAAACCTGCCATCCTAGAGCCCTATATCCATTTAATGTATTGCATAATTATTGAAGTAATAGCATCATGATGAATTTTATTCCATTTTGTTGTAAAACTTGGCTAATTCCAGAGGTGACTGATCCAACCATGATATAACCAAGAACAGGTCGTTATAAACACACCCCGACACTTTTTTAAATATTTTTTTATTTAATACGTATTAAAATTCTTTTATTTCGGGTCTCATACAGTGTTCCTGTCTTTATCAGGCCATCTTTGACATGGACACTGCCCAGACTCTTTCTCCAAATAACTTCGCTTACCGCATCGGTGTGCTTAACTGTGCATTATCTACCGTATATATGACAAGTTGATAATTATCCTTTATGTAGCTGGCACAGGATTAATGCCAGGATAATCAAGGGTAACTGACATTTCAGACAGATTCATCGATGGAAGAACTCAAAAGAAAAGAAAAAGAAAAAAAAAAAAAGAAAAAAAAGGAAAAAATATTGTGCACTGCCACACGCTTCATTCAAAACACCTGTTCTAATTATAGTACTACTAACGGAGCCAGACTTCCATGGTCTTTTGGTTGTTTGCCACAAAGGACAGGAAGTCCTTTTACACATTGTTTGAAGGAATTTGGAGCTAATAACATCATCAATAGGTTGTAAAATTAACAAGGTGGCATTGTTTCCATGTATCCATATACAATTTAAGAATATTATGTTTAACTCTAAATAACAACTCCATTATACAGACCTTTTACTTACTTCTTTGGGGCCGGAAGGGGGGGGGGGGGTGGGGTTGAATTGTGAGTATTTTTTCTGATTCAATACAGATATGTCAGTAAGGCTGACTATATCAATCATAATGTTTGGGACAGTAATTATATCCTCAACAACTGACATATGGAGATGATTACGTTGGAAGACATAACATTTATGCCAGATCTCAATAAATTATTCACATTCCAACTTCTGTGATTAATTAATTTCTTCAAAGCCACAACATGTTCTCGCCAGAATATTACACTCTGATTCTGAACTGCAGGACATTTGGATCACAGTGGTTGATATGTGATGCCACCACATAAAATAACTACTTAAATCCCCCCCCCCCCCATGCTATTGTTATTTGTGAAAATCATGGTATCTTTTTTTTCTAAATTAGATATTTTGAAATGTTGAATTATTGATCTCTATCAATTACGTGGTTGAATTTACTCTGCATTCAAGACTTCAACAAATTGCAAGATGTTCTTCCACTGGCCTTCCATGGATAAAATGATTTTTCCATTATGGAAAATAATGGATACTTTTACCCTAATTGCTATGAGCCTATGACAATTTCAATAATTATTTTGCTTTTTTCCAGTATCATGTCACTAATGAAGAAAAGTTGACATCAAAATTTTGGGAAAAAAACATATTTCTGTCATTGGGATAGCCCTTTAAATGTATGTTTCAAATATAATCTTCAACTATCTTTTTTGCATATAGATACTAATCTGTCCATTACCAGCTCTCATAGGAAATCCTTTGCACACAATATTCACGGATATCTGATGGATGCCACCAAAAAGAGATAATCTTCTTTAATAGAAGCTCTCTAAAAGGTGTAAGTATATGCTGCTAAAACTGACTTCACAAATCCCAAAACTTATGGGGTTTGTAGTAATGAGCTTACCTGCTTCCTCACAAGCAGGCTTTTGGGCACTTTGGGTGGTAAAATGAGGGGAGGGGGGATTTGTCATTGACCAGTAGTGACCGATCCCTGAGGGTGTACAACTAGTTCTCACTCTAAGGATGGTAGAGTGAAAGTTCCGAGATCATGAGGAGACAGGTAAGCGATGAAGCGAAGTAAGTTTCTGGGTGTCTTACTACAAGTCTTGGATCTGGGTTGAAAATCCAGTCGTTGCTAGACGTGTTGGAATGGTAGATTTGAAAGGAAGAGGGCAGTACCCCTGCAGAGGTCTCATAGGGGGGCCATGCAGTGCAAGAATGTTACCAGTGGTATGTAAAAGACTACTGGTATAGGTAGAGTGCGTATGTATGGGAAGCTAGACAGGTACAGTAAGAGAGGAACATTGACATAAAATTATGCAATCTCTCTGAGTTACAACTAATTGGTACTAACAATTAAGAATCACCAAGAATTAGTGAAAAATAATGCAGCAACATACACTCAAGCCTATAGGTATCTATTAGCATATTCAGGCATATCTTGACCAAAGTGTTGATAGTTATTTTGATAAAATGTATTAAAACCAGACTTCTCTCTGAATTTTTCATTTTTTAAAAATTTGTTGCAAGACACGTTTAAAACAGGGTTCGCAGGTTTCTTCCGGGGGTGGAAAAAACGCGGAATAAACCGCGGTTTATTCCACTCGGAAGAAATAGGTTTCTCCCAGTTTCTTCCAGACAAAATGGAAGAAACTAATTTTTTTGGGAAAAAAAGGTCGCTATGTTTAAGTACCACACAAAACCAAGACAGTTGTGCAGAGTAAAATTCTGTCACAAATACATGTGTTTTTATTTTCAGAAGTGGATCAACGGGGGGTCACCCTGCTAAAATGCTGGCAGGGTAGGCAGATGGAAAAGTGCATGATGTGAGTGCAGACAGGTAAGAGTAAAGTCATTGTGTAATGATCATAGAAACTATGGTTGTTTCCATTTTATGTTGCAGAAGAGTTCCTTGCTCTGCCCGGATTGAATCAGCTATAATTTCCGATGATATCAGGGCTGCAACGTCAGATGTCGCAGATGTCGGATACAAATTTAGTTACATAATAATCCTACAGATCTACCCTCTTGGCTCTGCTAATCACATTCAAATGCAGTTATATCGATACACTACCCTATTCAAGACTATCTTAATTAATCAAGCTACGGTAAACTTGTCTTTTCTTCAATATTTTTACAGTATATCAACCCTCTACCAACACAACCTACTTCACCACCCAATTTCCATTTTCAATGTATCCATTTTGCGATGTCTGTTACCTGTAAATGTCAGTCATCCAATGTCTAACCAGCTAACGCAGGCCATGTCCTAGATTATTTGCTCTTTATGTCTCCTGAAATGTAGGGCGAGCTTAATGAACTTGACTCTAGGCAGTATCACCTTCTCACAAAACTATGTCGAAGGGGATATCTGCAGATGAATAAAATCTAATCCTAACTCTCGGGTAGTATTAAAGACCGTTATAGACCTTTTACAAACAGTCTTCAGACGTTACACATTTTTCTAACCACAGACCTGCACTATCTGAATAATTCTTGCTTAGATAAATACTTTTGTAAAATGACTTAAAAACAACATATTATTGTTCTTCTTCTTCTTCTTCTTATTAATATTATTATTGATGTTACTGTTATAAAACAAACATTCTCAAAGTAAACACTCAAAAATAGGGGAAAACAAAAACATTCAGCCCGAAAAGTATAACAAAACAGAAAGAGCAAAACAAAGAAAAACAGAAACAAGAGACTCTATGACAAAATGTAAACAAAACAATAGAAATTAGTTTCAATTTCATTTTAGGGTTGATGAGGAAATGTTAAGTTTTAGCAGGTATGCTGTTCCAGAGTATGGGAAAGTAATTTTGTAGTAAAGACGAATGGCACAGAAATATCAAGTAGGTGATCTAACCTAGTACAACAACTGCAAGCTATAAATTTAGCTGCAACCGTGTGTATTAATACAAGATGATTCTGAAAGTAGAAGTTAATTATGCAAATGGGGGATTATCGATTAATTAAGAATGAACCGGGAGACAAGTACTGCCAGATACCGAAACATTGCTAAACAATTCAGAAAGGAATCGTGCCCATGCACAAAGCATACTACATATTTCCATTATGAACGGTACCTTGTTTGAGCCTCAAATTTGCAGCTTTATTTTAGATATAAAATTTCAGAAAAGGAAGCCTGGTTCCCCTGCTTGTTGAATTGCTCAACCCTTTTATCCATAAATGTGTGACAACTTAACTTCCTCCTTCCCTTCCCTCAGTAAAGAATATTAAGCATCCTGAATTATGATGAAAACTTTTTTGACAGTCTAAGTGGAATTTTATGAAAATTACTGGCTAACTAGCAGCTTGAGTCAAATCATCATGGCAATTGTTTTGCAGGGCATAACATCACTTCTTATTTCTCCTTCTTCTTGATGCTTTCACTAAGATTGTCACTAGGGGATAATCTCTAACATAATTTTAACATGGTAATTGCAAGTAGGAGAGCATAAAGTAGGAGAGCATTAAAGTAAATGAATTCTTCAGAAGTTATCTTCAATTACTCCATCAAAATTTAAACTTTGATCTCATTATTCATCAACCAAGCAATAATGCTTCCCCCTTCCTTTTTTTCTACTCTAATGCACTGGCATAAAGTAAGTTTCCAACATATTTGCTTATAATACAAAGGTACCATCTTTTGTGTCTTTTTGTCATCTTTCATTCGCTTCATTTATTATCAAGGAAATATAGAGCTTCAATATACACTGACAACTATAGAAATTAAACAGTTCACAAAACACAACTAGGCAAATACTGTATAATTAATTTACAAATAAATACAACAACTGAAGGTAAATCTTAGAATATTGTAAAATGTAAAGCATATCTCATGCAGCACCAGTATACCCCTTTCTAATGACATAAATTTACTTGTGTAAAACAAAATGGGAAAAAAAAAATTCTCTAAAGCTTGCAAAAGTATAACATTTACTATATATATTGCCTATGGCGGTTTAGACTTGAAGTGGCCATTTCCTTGAGTCTATTGAGCCTTAAGACCCAGACAAAATTGTTTTAGTCTGATTCATGAATCTTAAAATTTTTCTAAGTTCTTACGGCATGTGTGTGAAGTGTACTTGTGTTACCAGCAAATGTCACGCTAGCTTAAGTAGATGCCTACAGGGTGCATGGATCTACTGCTTTGTCAGTGAGTACAGGCATATCCCACATTCAGCCTTGAGGTATATAAATCCGTAGAGATGTAGATCTATTCCGCTAGCGCCCTTGAAAATAACGTTAGCTTCATACACAGAAAGTAGAACATCATCTATGAGTTTGTCAAGGCTGATTAATATTACATTGCACAACCTGTTAATTAACACATCAATGGGCAAACTTTGTAACATATCAATATTTCATGTCCTATACAATTTTGAATCAGATTTCACTCTTCATGTTGCAATGTTTTAACAGCTGGAAATATCATTTCTCAAGGTTACTGAGCATTTTTCTTCATATTTTTGCTGTTTGTGCTTGAAAAAAAGGACATAGGGAGTCAAGATGGATGTTCTCCATGCTTCTTCAAGATGTAACAATATAATATGTCACAGGATTCACTTAGGCTATTAATGTCCCATATATGTAACATGTTAGGCTACCTAATCATCTGCACAATGTACCAAAAATATAACTGATATGGTCTTTATAACTCCCCTTCTACTGTAGTTGATACAACATGTTTCATAGGCTGGGAGTACTAGGGAGGGGCTGGATGGGAAAAGTGATGCCAAACTAAACGAAGGGAATTGAAACAAAAAGAAAAGAGAGTCCTGTAATTACAGACAAGTTTTCATAATCACACAAAAGACTACCACATCTTCAAGAGAGGATATCATCTGATCACTTGAGAGTTTGCCTCCATCTTAATATGACAGTTAACCACTGTGATTTTGTCTTCTGCATGATATAGCAGCATTTTATCACTGCATAATGATCAGTTTGACTACACACAACCCTTAGAGCGAGCGATCTTCTTTTGATATATCAGCCTTTTTGAACTCATTTGTAAAATTACTCAGTCTTATGGAAAGAGGCTAAGGGGGAATTATGACACATCTTTGAACTAGAGTAGTGTGCGTCCTACATTCAAATGATGACAAGTTCGCTGAAGGTTTGCTCATACTTCATTTAACACCACTTAACACAGAGCCCTTCAGGGAAAGAAGGGGCAAAGAAATTGGATATAAATGAGGACAGGTAAACCTTTCTTGTCCTTCAAACACACACTGACAGGTAAAGAACTTATTAAAAAGAAAACACCATTTACAGTTAAGTGCTATACTGAATAAACAGAGAGAGTTGAGGTATTTTCTGATTCCAAATTCCAAATTATAATCCACTTTCACTCATAGATCACATAAGACATTCAAGTACTCGTTTTAAATTTGTGAATTGGCTAATTTAGCTATAAACTCTGGTGAGAGCTCTCTAACCAAACTAATGTTTGCAACAAATTATGAAATTAGAAATTTCTTAAAGCAGATTATTTAACTTGAGAAGACTGTTCCTGGTTCTAAAGAAAGTCTATTCGAGCAGAGAAAAACATGTAAAATAAAGGTTATAATCCCACCGGGCATATTTGGGGATCTACAGTAATCTTAGTGGTCAGTTCAAACAAAGACAAAATCATTGACATCAAGAAAATATAACATTGCTACCGACTGGAGGGTTTATTTCATCAGAAGAGACAGCCAAGAAAGAGGCTCTCGCCAATCCTATTCAGCAAATTTCAGTTCCATTGTCAGTACTAAGTTGTTTTCTATTAGAATGATGATATTTAATACTTCAAAGTGAATGTCAGGCTGGTATGCAATAAGCTTAGTATTTAGTATCAATAAAAGCCTCATTTCTTTGTCAGCTAAATCGGCAAAGCTAGTGTAGTGATATCTGTAAGAAACAGAATGATATCCAAGAGGATCAGAAATGATCCCAGAATAATTATAACGGCGGAGATCACCCGATCGAAACTGATCCCTTAACAAGACTAGTTCGCATTGACCATAGGAAGATATTATATACCTACTGAACTTGTTGAAGGATGCTAGAAGCGGATCAAATGTGAACCTGACCTCATGCAGACAACAAAAGATCAACTTTAATTTCCACATGGATGAAAGATGCCGGCACTTAATCAAACTTGATCTCAGAATTATGAAGATGACAACTTATCTACACTGATCCCTTTGAAAATATGCAAAAAGGCAATGATTATAAATCAAAACTTGATCCAACATTGAAGAATATGACAAATTATCTTTAACTGGTCCATTAGTGATATTTAAAGAACACAGTAATTTAATAATCAATTTGATCCAAGGCTGATAAAGATGACATCTGATCTGAACCATGCTCCCCTTAACGACAAAGGACGACAGTAAACTGTAAAGTCATAACAAAACTGATCCAAGAATAAAGACACCTAGTTAAAAGAAAAGTGATATCCTGACAAAAGGAGATCAAGAAACGGATCAAAAGAGATCCCAGTGTGATAGCGGTAAATGACAAATGATCAAAAGTGATCCCAGAATAATGAATCTAAAATGACAGCTTCTAAAGATGGACAACAACCATGGATACCGATCAGAAATAATCACTGTCTGGTGAGAAGAAGAATGAGTTTTTCTCACATCTTATACCAATAAAGGATGAAGAAGTGAAAAACTGAAACTTAAAGTGTACATTTCAAAGTATCTATTTTATTTCAACATTCAAGTTTTGATAAATCGCTGGACTAACTTATGCTGTTATCTTCTTCATTGGTACACAATCAGACAGTGACAGGGGTAATATAGTCTGGTGCCATTAAAGTAAAAATTCTTACACTGTAAGCAGGTTTGTTTCATTTGCAACCCGTAGGGGAGAAGCACATAGCAACATTGCACGGAGAAGTGAAGTCCGTGGAATTACATTAAAAAAATGAATCCGTAGTCCTTGAAACTGATATTAAATCTTTGCTGAAATTATTCCCCACAGAGACCATGCTGACTGCTTTGAAGGTCCTTCGTGATTTTCGGATTCCAAACAACACGTATATATCCCAGTGTCATTTTTCAGGTCTCATATCGTAGCTTGAAACAACTTTTATTGAAAGTTTCATCATGTATGCTCAAGGTGGCCCACAATATTCACTTTGAAGCTAATTGCTTTTGAAAGGTTCTTACAGACAAACTAGGATAGTCTTTAGAAGTCACATATGTCTGACATTCTTTTGCATGCAACACATTAGAATATTTATTTTCATATCCATCAAAAACGGTCTCTACTGATCAAGATTAAACTTTACAATCGGTAAGTTTTGAGAAAATGATTTTTCTTTTCAAGTCTGTCTTCATTAGAATAGACAGTTCAGTGGATCTAGACTTGAAGCACCTGCGACAAAAGTGTTCACTACAAAATTTCTTGCAATGAAATTTTGTTTCATTTAAATATTACCTTCTTTTCATGTGTAGTTAAAATTGTCTATGATTAATTGAAAATATCAATCAAACAAAATGAACAAAACTCTTGTCTGGCAAAAACACTGACAGATCTCAAACCTTTTTCTCACACTGAAGAATGAACACAGGATCAGAACCAGATCCCCCTGCTCCCGATCCCCCGCTCCCGATCCCCCTGCTCCAGAACCCCATGCTCAAGATCCCCCTGCTCCAGATGCCCCTGCTCCAGATGCCCCTGCTTCCGATCCCCCTGATCCCGATCCCCCTGCTCAAGATCCCCCTGCTCCAGATAAACTTCCCGGTATGAACACTGTCTTAATTGGCAAGTCTTACAAAATAGCCTTTCCATAGTGAACAGTAATATTGTAAAAACAATGTAAACATGTGAATATACAGCTGCATGCATGTTGTATTTCTTTAATTTCACATAACGCATGAATTCCTCGTGATCTCCCCATCAATGTAGGACGGTTCACCAAAAAAAAACCGCCAAAAAAGGCCGTAAACCCGAATAAGAAAAGGAAAGGGAGGTATTTAAACTGACTCAGCAACTCACATCAGATCCAAAGTCAAATTGATCATAAGACAAGTAGAATTTTAAGAAACTTCCGGGAAATAAAAATACTTTTGAAATGTGAGACGCCGTAATATTTGCCCGAAGCATTAACAGCAAAACTTTCCGCACAGAAAATCAATAGTTCACAGTTTGGTTTTGCCTGAACCTGTTGCTCGATGGCCAAAATATTGCTCAGCATGGCATGTTAGTAATAAATGTCCTCTATATCAGGTTACCAGATGAAACGACAGAGAACATGAAATTACCAACTTTTTCATTTGACTTTTTTACTTTTAAGGCATTTTGTCGTAGCCTGCATAGATTAAACAAAAATGTATTCGGGGCAATAATTCATCCCGTATTTCAAACATTGGCAAATTTATTACTGTTCAAGTGCATACAGTACCTGTATATTGTAGTTATCTAGCTTTTGTACATATGAAACTAGAGTTTTATTTTATATGAATCAAAAATTTTCGAGCCTTCAAACTGCTACCCCAAAAGTAGACCACTGCTATGAATCATTCCCTAGTATTTACTTGACTCCTCCCTTACATGTCTATACATATATATGCACTCCTATCTTCCTAGCTTATAACAACAGGCAACAGGTAATAGTGTTGTCATTCCTAAACGACCCAAACCAGGTAACTTTAGGAGTATATAACGGTTACTCCATTCCCGGTAGTGTTTCTGCGATAATGTATTTTTACTTGTACAGTACTTGTATTTTTTTTGTCTTCTGTAATATATACACAGGACCTCCAATTCAACAGACGGGGAAACAATGTGACACCCTTTCAGTTATTCATTACATGTTAATTTTAATTACATAAAAATTTCAGAAATTGAATTTACTGAAAATAAATTTCAAATCTAAACCATTTGGTAAGATGAAAAACAGCGTTGTTTATTTAAAATGTTACATGTGATAAAAACATGAGAAAATTGTTATTTCTTTTGGAAATTAGAGTAAAAAAGGTTCCTATACTTTAAATTAAAGCAACAAATAGTAATTTACTGTACACCTCCAATCATTTCACAATAGAAACCAACATAAAGATGACAATTACACAAGCTGATTTACTATACTATGCAATTAAAGCAGCTGTTTGAGCTTGGTCAGAATTGTTTAGAAAACATATTACTATCCCTTTAAATTTCCTTATAATAAGAATAACCAAATCTAAGACATTCTTCTAGATTTTTCCCAACAAAATGAATACATGAATGTAATTGATAGAGTAATTAAATGAATTGGAGTAAATCCTCAACATTTCTTCTTAATTTTCAATCTGTTGTTTTGACCATGAACTGCAATGTTTGTACAGCTAATCTAATAACAACAATAACAATAATAATAATAATAAAAACAATAACAACAAACATGGGTATTCATGATCTGATGCATCCACTAACTTTCAAGGTACAGTTCAATTGAAAACAAAAATTTTGAATTTTTATTTTTTATTTATTCGCATTTTTATCCAGGGTTGCTTAAGAAACTTGAAAGCCATTTTGTTGTTCTTGTGCATCTTTGAATATCACAATTGTTCTCAATTATTAATTAGTTTTGGATTACAACTGGTTTTGATGTGTTTCTGCTGTGTTCTTTGAATACAATGATGAAACACGCAGGAAGGTGCACGACCAATTCCCTTTGAAGATTGAAATCTGTGTTATTGTGCCCCTTTTAATTTCACTCATACTAGCCAGATCGCAGACCTCAAACATCTAGCCCACATGTAGTGTCTCGTATCTTCTGTTGTCCCCTTACGCCGCCATGTCCTGTGGTTGTTTCAATACAACTCTATTGTTTAGATACAGCCATATCTTAATTGTGCTATATAAAGTATATTGTAAACAAGTGACAATAGGCTGTGCCAGTCCAGTAATACTGACATGAACGTGAAAAAAATTTCATTCTTTAGTAGACCGATGTGTCGCAAATTGCATCCTTGCCCTCTTTGAGTTACAGAGTGAGGAGGCTACAACCATTACACTCCTGTACGGTACAAGTAATGGACACGGATAAAACTACAACAATGGAACAGACCTAGAACACAGATGACATCTATTTATAGGTCCACACAATTTGTACAAATACATAAACTCAGCCACTGTGCTTCTACTACAATTGCCTTCCTACGTTTGCCTCGCTATTGTTTCTTTTGGCTGATAGATCTGGTCCCCAATTCCTAGTAACTACATAATTGTAGACTTTCCCATCACAGCCAAGATTGACATTCAAGTCACATATTTCAGTCAAACTCTGACCATGTGAAGTCAATCTACATCCATGTGGACAGACTTTGTTCGTACCACAGGGTATACATCCTTGCCCTTGTGTCTATCCAATTTAACGCTAGGAACAATGAACTCCTGGTGTTCGCTGTGCCACTAATTACGATATCGACGGAGACAGAACTACGGTAGATGAATGTCTGTTAGTCTAATCAGGCTATTGAGATATATGATGGTGAAGTGTGGGTGGAGTGCGGTTACAAATCAATTAGTCAAACTCAGCTGGTATACATGTAGACAACAGGGTATCTCTCTCTGCCTGATCCCTACAGTACAATGATATCGAAAAGAATATATATATGTAGGACAACTGATCATTTCCATGATTCAAAGGTGGACTCTCACATTCACAAATAAAAAGGGGAAAAAAAGGTTATTTTAGTCTGACTGTAGACCTCACACACAATGTCAATTTCTCAAATATTCTGCAGAGAAAAGTCCTCTTGCTGACTTCACTAGGAAGATGACAAACTTGTTGAAATAAGCTTGGAAAGATGTCTTGGATGAGATGGAGGAAGAAGGGTGGGGGGGGGAGCAGGAGGAGGGGAAGAAGAGGGGGAACAGGGGTTATAAATAAAAGCTTCCAAGAAAGCTTCCTCTCACAATTCTATTGTATTACTCTTATTTAAACCGAGTTTATATACATGACGTATGTATGTAATGTGGAATAACGATCAAAATTAATGGGATGGATGTTAATTGGTACTGTAGGAAATTGTTAACTAATGTAATGGAAAACATCCAGACATGCTATTATCACCATTGTCAGTTACAGTAAAACTAACTTCCCTGTTTTCTTTAACGAAGTACATGAATCACAAATATACTTGGCTTCTGAATATCGGCTATTTTCAGAAACGTAAGTTAGTTTGCTGTGAAAGTGGCTGAACACACCGTTGATCAAGTTTACGATCGATAGACAACACGAACTGAATCTCTAAACATTGTAATGATTCCACCTAAACAATACGATGAATCGTGATTGTTTCAAGTGTCAGCTAATAACACCATCCTGCTGAATCCATCAACAATGTTCATTTTCTCTTGACCTAAACCTGTCACTTTTCTTAATAAAGGTGGTTTTTCTTTTGCAGAGCTATATATGTATGACTTTTCTATATATATGCCTGAAAACTATTTAATTTTTTTTCCCATTCCACCTTAAGTAGCAGAACTACAGTAGCCTGTAAAGATCATCAAAGACTTCAAATTTGCTCACACACACACACAGATGCGCTGACACACAAAACGCATCAAAACCATTTCACTTATCCTGTAGTATACTAGCTGTAATAATTGAAATGATTGTAAATCTCATTTTTGATAAAATTATGCTGATTTTAATGCAATCAAATTGTCGTCACATCCTGTAAAGATCTCTTTAGTGACATGACGATTAGATGCAAACATCCATACCCCAAGAGACAATTCTGTTTTTAGTCTTAATCTTTTTACGAACTTTCCATTGCATTATTTGTATGGAAATATATATAATCTTTAGAAATCTGGCTCGCACCTTTTTAGTCAGTGACTTTTGTGTGTCTTAGGCAGCAGAGTTCCCAGTATGTTTGGAATAGCCAAAGGGCATAACCCACTTGCACCATGCCTGACCTACTTGCATTGAATTACCACCTACTTGAACTAAAAAATTTTACAATCAAAATAGAACATCCATTTACAGAGGGCACCGGATTCTGTCCTCAGTGGCTCTACTTCGACGACGACGACGACCGAGGCAAAGCATCATCGTAAATATCTTCTCTCCCTGACAGAAATGAGGCTTACAGCAGCACAGCGGTATAAAACAAACTGGGGAAAAGGTCCTGAGACGCTGCTATTATATTAGCAACGACTTTACAGTTGTCAGTATTTGCTTTTCGACGGTTAATTTGTAGTCAGTGGCTAACAGGGACAATGCAACTCCAGCCATAAAAATGGGGGCAAAATTACCGAGTGACTAACGTCGTCTGTTATAGTACAAATTGTTCTCCGGTGACAATTGGTTGGGAGTGATTTTCACAGAAGGAGGATGTCGGACCAATAAGACAAACAATACCGTATAAATATACAAAAGTTTCCAACTGTGCTACCATGGAATTACTTCAAAAACCAATGCATTCAAAACGATTTTTCTTTGAGGTTGCATGGAGCCCACTGCAAACAGTACAAACTATATTGACTAACTTAACGTTACAAGCCTTGTCAGATACAAAGCTATTAAGCGGCGATATGGATGCGAGCGGTTGGTTTTTTATTCATAACCACATTTGATATCTCACAAGATACAGTAAATATTCATCAAAGTAACTTGACCAATGTTCTCTGATAAAGTAAATCGTCACAAACCGAGCCCCAACAGTCGATGAAATAAATAGATGGCTTCATCCCTGGTATTTGTATATATTCATCATTAGCCTTATATAATACTATATAAATAGCAATGAATGTGATGGCAGATCTAATATCATCTGGGCTTGCAATTCTGTTTGTCTTGAAAAGCGAGATTTTTGCAAGATTTTCAAAATTCTGCCATATGATAGCAATTTTATTGACTTTCTTTTCAGTGTATATCGATGGAGGGAGAGTAAATGTTGTAAATTTAGCAAGTAGCTTAATTAAATTGCTTTATTATTCCAACTGCACATGCACAACTTGTAAAATGAGGCTGTAACCGGAAATGTATCCTATTGTCAGTGAACATTACATGGTTAAAGGTAACTTTGAATTGAACCCAATAAGAAGCATTGCTCGCTGATACAAAAATCTTTAAAAAAAAAAAATCATGGTACTACGAGACTTTTCAAGACAAAATTTAAATTGGACTAACAAATATTAAAACCATGCAAATAGCTTTTGCCAGAACTGTCAAAGTATGGTGAAAATATGATAGAATTTTGAAACCTTTGTAGCCCCTTTCAGCTCATCAGCTAGCAGTTAATATGCCACTGTATATTGGCCCATCTCTCATAGAGGGCGCACAGTGTTTAAAGGTTACCAGGACATTCTAGACAAGGGGAACGTGGTGCTTAGGTTGTGAGGAGACAGGTAAGCGAGGAGCGAAGTAAATGTGCCACTATATTGGCCCTTCTCTCCAAAATTTCTCACCATTCCATGGAATATAGGGAGTGGATAATGGGAAAGCCACTCAGAACTTTAATGAAGGGAGGGTGATCCATGTGGATTGAGTTAAGGTTTCCCTCTCTCTAATAACAGAGAGAAACCTAAAGCAATATTTTTGAGTGTTGTTAAAGGTACAGGGGTGCGTGCATTGGTTTTTAAATCAAGGACGATTTTTTGTTTTTTATTAATTCCCCACCAAAAATTATTATTATTTTTTTTAGACTCTTTAGCTTTTCTATTCTTCTGCAACTATAGTTGTACTCTGTGGATACAATACAATCCAACACAACTTTGTAATAACAAACTTTTTTCGTTAGCCAGTGTACTTACTTTTTCCCGGGCATTGCGGTCCTTCGATATATCCACGATGACAGCAGTAGCACCCCGTTGGATTATTTTTTCAACCTGAAAAAAAACAAAAGAAAAAAACAAATAATTAGACACACCGAAAATTATATCCCTATGGAAAGAAAAACACCACAACATGTAAAGTTTAAAGTCCTCACACCTGCACGTAAGTGAATACAACACAAGCGAATTTCTGAACGGTTTTAAGGCAGTACGGTTTGATCGTCAAACTTTAATTTTCTCCTTAAATTTAAAACAATTCATCAAACAGACTTCACAGATGACTCCACACAAGATCTATGTATAAAAGCACTAAATTTATGCATGCACTGCAGACACCTGGAAAACTCACATAAAATAAGAATCATATTAGCATTTATATGACCTTTGACCTTACATTACGCTGCCGTTCGATCATTTCCGATTACCCTGGCCGATGATATAAATTTCTCTCTGTGTCCTTCCATGTATCTACTGTATCTATAGTAACAGCTAGCTACTTTAACTATGGAGGTAGAACAGACCTCCCTCCATGCTTTAACACACTACATACTAAAAATAGATATTCCCAGCAAATGTACTTGTACTATTATCTACAATGTGTCTTCTGTCAATATCCATCATAAAAGTTTTACACAAATAATGCAAACCATCTCCGAGGTCTACCATTTCATTCATAAATCACAAAATAATGGCTTTTGGATTTCAAAAGATTTTTGCTTCATAATAGCTTACAGTGTCTGGCGAAGCGAGCGGAGTTTTGTAAGACGGCTCAGCGACACTCTGATTAATATTTTTAAGTTTCATCTTCCAGAAATCCATCAAAGCTGGAAACATTATTCTGTGTTCATGCGGAGATGTATGTACATTAACTGCACAACATGCAGACTGCATTATTCATCAGGTAAAATACAGTCTGAAATTATCAGACATATATACATTGTATTGACAAATTATCAACAGTTGCATATCAATAAGGTGGCATCTATAGGAAATGTGGGCTGGGGGTAGGTGGTGGGTGGTGAGTGGGAGACAATGGAAGGATGACTCTGAGAGTTGTCTACTTTGCAAACTAACAAGAAATTTATGTTTTATCATGTCAGGTTTAGTTCTGTAGTTTGTAAGAATCTGTCATAGTATTACGACTTTTAGTCAAGTGGTCGAGCAGGGAACAGTTTATACAATATATCGTACTGCAAAATATGATGAAAATCTAGAATCTAATAGCTAGAAGAAATGCAAAAATGTATAGCAGTGCAACATTTTAAAAGAAATTCACCATAGCGTTTACACTATTTAAAACTGACAGAAGTATAAGACACGAAAATAGCTACGTACAGCAGATGCAAAATGTAAGCAATAAATTATTACTTGACAGACTGTCAATGGTGCATTATATAAGTAAAGTATCCATATTACAGCACTTTTTATAATAGAAGAGCATGTCGGTCTCAACAGCCACCCCCCCTCCCCACCAATTAATGTAAATTCTGTGTTTTATCCTCCACACTGCGGTACCACAAAAGCTTCTGACCCTTCACTAACCCTTCACTCTCCCCTCCCTCCCCAACCCCACAACCAGTACCCTACAACAACAGAGGAGGCCCTGTCATATTCCCTACCAAATAAGCTTTAAATAGTAAATTAATCATTTATCGCATTCGCTCTCAATCTACGGTAAGGAGAGAAGGTCCTTTCGTTCATCGCTCAGGTGAAGTATTATAGCTCTTTTATGCTGGAGTGGATGAATTAAAGTATCCTTAGCTTTTCTTCTTTTTTTTTCTTTTCTCTTTTTGTGATCTCCATCAATACCTCAGTATATATACAGTGGGCCATTTGTCCAGTATACTCTCAGGTTGTTCAATATTCCTTTTCAGTCGAGTCTTGGTATCCATTTCCCGAGATGAGAGGGAATCAATCGGACAAGTCCTCAAAGTGCTCAGGTGCGATTCATCAACATGTCTCCCTTTCATGAGACCCTTTGGTGGAGGATCGAAACTAATCACTTAACTTATCCATTTGCTGGTATAATCCCATCAATGGTCTCTTTTAACTTGCCCCCACAATGTACCTATTGACACCACCAAGTTGGTGTTCCTTTATTGTGAGTGTTGCCTCGAACAGTATAATGATGTAGTTTTCCTCTGTCAGGGCCTTACACAAACTCTCTCTCTCTTTGTACATCGCAACCTTTCAAATAGCAATTAAAAGCAAAAGTTTATCCCTGGCTCCTAATCACCAAGTATCTTCCCTCCAAAAAATAAAATAAAATTGATCTGTGAACAAGGCCACACCTTTACAAAAGGGCACTGAGTGCTTGGATACCAAAGGAAATCCCTGCAGTATCCACGTCTTCACACTTTCCTCAATCAAGCCGCCGAGCAGCGGCTGAAAGACGGAAGATTCTAAAGCACGTTGTTCTGTGGCAGGTAGATGCCATTATCTTGAGCAGCTGTCGCCTGCAGTTGAGGGGGGCCTGCAGGGTCGATGCAGGCACACTCGAGGAAAAGGAGATCCTTTTTTTACAGCGGTTCTACTTGGGTACATACTGTACATGTTATACAGATGAGCCAAATCAATCCTTTTTCTCACCAGGAATTTTGCTTAATTTGACGGCTGATAAAAGCAAAATTAAAGAGTTTGCAGATTTCTGTCGATGACACGATGACATTTCAAGAAAAGATTGTCGCGAAGCTGCGATAAATTTTGAGTATACATAATGAAAAACTATACAAAATACCATAAGTTTAATTTATTTTTTAAGTACCTAGCAGGTATTTGGAGGAAGTTAAGTTAACCATTCAAAATGACCATGAATTTTTACACTATTAGTATCACCATATTGTTTTCCTATCATTTGCATGGCAAACATTAACACATAGGACACATAGATAAGGAAACAGTCTAACACATAAGCTGGAGATTTAAGTCATTCAGAAACTTAGACAAAACAATTAACAACAACTTATTACAATATATAACAGAATAGAATAATTAACTAACACGCCATTTTTCTTCTTAAATTAACAATTTAATTTAGATTTTCAAAACCTTAAATCATCGAAGGAGCAAGTTGATTACATAAAGCCAAACAACATGGAATTTAACTTATCATTATTAATATTATTCTTATTTATTTTTATTACACATATTTAACATAGCACACTTTATCCTGAATAACTGCCTAAATTATCTCAAATACCTTCTGTAAATCGCATAATAAACAAGAACATGCAGATAAATTATTTGAAATTTTCAGCTGCATGGTTGTCATTTGGGACTTCCAAAATTTACACCAAGAAAAAACATAAAAAACAAGGTTCACTGCATTAATACTCGAAATAAGATTGTAGTGGATAAAACAAAGACATTCTCCTAAAATGTTTGTCAATAGTTGACCAATAATGAGTGAATACTACTTAATTTAATCATTCCTTTAAATTCTAAAATACTTTAAAATATTCCACCACTCCCACACTTTTTCATAGAGCGTTCGTCACATGCAATATTGTGCATTTAAAAAGTCATTACTATTTGAATTAAATGGAAGACAGAATACTCAATTGACCTGTTAAAGGTTTAATAATAATTTACCTGGGTATTTACAAAACAGAATATATTGCCACATCAAATTGGTCACATTTAATAAACCAATTTGACGCAGGTCCTGATAAAACACTTACTGCAATATATATTCAACACTAATATATCTATGGAAGAAAATTAAATGAAAGAGTTTCAAATTTTCCAATACAATATTAAAATAATGAATCAGGTCATTGAAGATTGAGCTACAGAAATAATGTCCTCCACCCAACTTGTAAAGTTTATTATTTATAGCTACAAAGTGTGAATTGGCATCACACTTTTACTTCACATAAACATACAGAACACTGGACATATCATCCTGCCTGAATCTCATAAATTTGCCTTTATGTGATCTGTTTTTTCCTGCTTCTGTGGCCTTCCATTTCTCCTCATCCTCTACTACAGTTAATTATGCTTCCTGTTTTTATTGGCTAAACCTTTTCCTTTTTTCCTAATTCTCATGTTTTTCAATCCTACATACTTTGGTTAAATCATGTCCTCTTGACTTGTTTACACACTGTTAACTATATCATCTATCTGATAAACCCGAGAACCTACAAAGCCAGACATCCGAGATGGCACTTATTAGGAGACTTTTAAAGATGTTTCAACAAATCTCGGAAAATTTTCGACTCAGCTTTTATAGATCTTGAGCATCGATTGAGACAAATTAAATGACAAACCATCCACTTAACCCGTCACCATGACGACAAACACTTAAAATCTCTTGCTGGGGACCCAGAGTCGTGATAGCAAAATATGTTTTTGCTGGTAAACAGAGCCCTTCAGCCTATGATTTGCGGCAAACATCAAAGCCTGCCAGCAGAGGAGTGGCATGCTCTACGTGTATTCGCTGTATTTCGACGGCCATTAAATGGTAACTGAAACTACGGTACGAGACCGTGAACCAAACACGCTCCGCCAACGTACGATGTCACCATTTCGTGAATGGCGAATTATTGGTTAGGAAGGGAATCGACCCGGCCGTGTCTGAAGTAAATGGCCTGAGTTCTATACCCAGCAGCTTTTCCCTTGTACTGTAATGAGGTGGATACATACTAAGTTGATTACAGAAAAAATCAAAATATTCCTTTGCTTGGCTGCTGGTAGCATGTAAGCAAATATAACACTAAATCCCATTCGCTGCCACCGATTCTAGTCAAAATTAATCCCCTTTTCGTTTAACTGCGATACGGAAAAAAGGTTTGAAATGATTTCTGAATACCTTCTGTGGATGAGCAAACGATGTGTATCTCTTGGGCCACTGTTTAAAAAATCTCAGATGGCCATGTTTTTGCAGTCATTTTTTGGGTGGGGGAGGGAGGGGAGTGGGGATGAGTTTTGAAGGTTTATCTCAGGGTGTGAGCCTTGATGATTGATAATTCAAGTTTATAGCCGCTTCAGTAACATACACAAATTTAACTTTGGGTTTTGTAAGTCATTTTGGGCTACTGGTCTTAATATATCAATCACATCATTGATATCTTGACTTACATTTTGGCTTCCCCTCCCGACTGAAGAATATTTGCTTAATATTTCTTAAGGCAACCCTCGCTTCCAGCTGCAACAATTTTCAACAATCCACGTCAAAGAAGAAGAAGAAAAGAAAGAGGAGAGGAGAAAGGAGAAGAAAAAAAATATGCCCGCTAGTCAATCCACAAAAGACTTCATTTCACTGGCCTCACTAATGAAAACCTTCCATTTCACAAACTCGCGATATATACAGCAGCTTCAAGTTGTCCTGTTTTCTTTCTTCGGGGGTAAAGACAATTTGCAGCCCTTACTGGGCATTCATAATTACCCATCAAATTCACTGTCTTGTTTTGAGGTTGAAATTATTCCACAAAGGTCAAATACAGATGATGGACATGACAATATGGACATTTCATGCTTCGACTACTCCTCCTCCTCCGACGAGCCCTGCGGTTCTTCTTGCTTTCTCTGTCAGCCTGAATGAACGCCAAAATCCCATGTTCAT